>JAPWTK010000500.1:0-85000 GCA_029963805.1 Aromia moschata | reverse complement strand
TTTTTTATATGTTTGTAGGGTTGCATACAATTAAAACAATTTAAAAATTAACAACGTAACAATTGTTCAAAATGTGCACCATTCACTTGTTGGCATCATCCCAGTCTGTGGTAAGTTTCGTCCCTTACATTATGCAACATTTGCGGTGTTATTTTTCCGATTTCCTCTCTTATCCTTTCCTGCAGATCTGCCATGTTGTTGGGTTTCTGAATGTAAACCCTACTTTTAAGATGTCCCCACAAAAAGAAATCCAGTGGTGTAAGATCTGGAGATTTTGCTGGCCACTCAATATTACCTCACCTCCCAATCCACCTACCGGGAAAAATTATGTCCAGATACTGACGAACAATGGCAGCATAGTGTGGTGGGGCCCCATCTTGCTGAAACCATAACCTCTCGTCTGTCAAGTTAGGGTTTAAGGGGTTTGGAAATAAATTACATAGCACTGGCATTAGTTCGTGCTGGAGTAAACGCAAGTATCTTGCTCCATTAAGAGTGTCATCAAAGAAAAATGGTCCTACAATTCTATCTTGTATTATTCCGGCCCACACATTAGTTTTCTGTGGGCGCTGAGTATGAAGTTCCCTCATCCAATTGGGGTTCTCTTCAGCCCAGTAACGACAATTTTGGCGATTTACGTGCCCATTTAATGTAAAAGTAGCCTCGTCAGAGAAAACTATCCACTCTAAAGATAACTGGTTTTGATCAATACAAGTCATCAATAAATCGCAAAATTCCACTCATCGATCTGGATCATCTTCAAGTAGCTCTTGAACAGCTTGCATTTTATATGGGCATTTTTTCTCATATTTAAGTATTTTTAAAACTGTTTTGTGATTAAGATTACTATCACGGGCCAGTTGACGGGCTGGAGTGATTGGATTTTCTTCTAGAGCAAGCAACAAATTCAACTTCGTGTCGTCATCAACAACAGCCTGCCTCTTACTCGGTACTTTCCTGACATGACCCATCTCTCGATATTGTGCCTCAATTTTACTAATGGTACCTTGATTTAGTGGTGGCAAGTCAGGATGCGTTTCTCGAAACAAGCGAACAAATTTGCATTGAGTTCGCGCCCTATCACCATATCCAATCATCATCAAAATTTCGATTTTTAGTGATTCAGTTAAATAAGACATTTTCACCAATTTGAAATAACACTTTGTTTCAAACTCTGAATACAGCATACAAACTAAATTACTCTTTGCGGCCGTGTAAAAACACTAGCAAAAAATAACACATATCAGTTGTGGCAAAAAAATTGCTTGGAATTTTTTGTGGGGACATATGAAAAGTAAGGTTTACATTCCAAAACTAAACAACACACATTTTGAGTACGAAATTGTTGCGTTAAAAATAAATTAAACTATAAAATTACGTTTTAATTGTATGCAACCCTACAAACATACTAAAAATTAAAATTTGATCAGTGCGTTGGATTCCTCTTTCCACCAGCTTTACAATGAGGGGTCACAAGCCATAGGGTTGCATTTGAAAATCATGTCGAGGGTGGTTTCAGCCACCCCTGAAGGGCTATATTTTTCACATTACTTGCAAAAAGTAGGTAAATACATTTAAAAGTTCATGTGTCTCGGTAATTTTTTGAAAAATCATTCACCACCCCGCTAGCGAATATATTCCAGTTAAAGTCTCCACTTTGCACAATACATACAATACATGAGCAATATACACTGGTGGCCATTGAAATTTCAAAACCACAATACAAACACAAACACAAACAATAATAATGGCATGACCTTCTGTGTTGTGGTTTGTTATGATGAAATAAAAAAATGATTACAATTTGAGGAACTTTCGGCTAATCGTTTCTGAGCAATTCATGTATATGCGGAAGGATGGCATCACCTAAAGAACTATAAATTGGTCTACTTATCAATGTTTTGTGTTAGATTTATTGACGCAGTGAGGGAGGACGAGTGCCACGAAATGATCCGTCGAAGAGAACGACATCGATACGAGCATGCTGGTGAATTTAAGAAAGCTCTAATTTTAGGATTACGTGAGGGGGGTATGGCATATCGAAATATAGGGATTCGTTTGGGCGAAATGCAAGCACAGTCATGGGGATATGGGGGCATTGGCACCCGAAGGCGAACTACAGACCGCAAAGAGCGCTACCTTCCTCAATTAGCATTAAAGGACTGAACACAAACAGCAACCCACTTAGCTCAATAGTGGGCAATGGTTACAAATATCATTTATTGCCACGGTCAGTCAGACGCCGCTTGTCTGATTTTGTGCTTCCGTCATGACGTCTTGTGCGACTTCCGTTGTTGCGACTTTCGCTGAATGCACAACGCCCGTCATCTACCCTCCAATGGTGCCAAGAAAAGCATTTGTGGAGGTCAGAATGGCACAATCTCATTTTCTCTGAAGAATCCCGGTTTTATTTGTACCGGCAAGACGGTCGGGTCCGTATTCGAAGACGGCAAGGAAAACGCAAAAATCATCTATGCATAATGACGCGACATATGGCTCCAACACAAGGGAGTATGAGACACCATTGTTTATAACAACAGGTCACGTTTATTCGGATTCAAGGTACATTAAACCACCATAGATACTTCGATGAAGTGTTACGACCAGTGGTAGTACCTTATCTGCAGAACCACGTAGGTGCCATATTTCCACACGATAATGCCAGACCCCATGCAGCAACAAACAAGACACTTTCTGAGTTTCTGAAGGCAGTTAAACGACTCCGTTGGCCTTTGCGTTGCCCAGGTTTATCACCAAGTGGACCAGAGGAATGCTATATCTCAAGAGACCATTCGAACGCTGTTTGATTCACTATTAAGGCGTCTAGAAGCTGCTATAAGAGTACGTGGAGGACACGTATCCTCTTAAGTATTATCAGTACAACTTATCAATAAGCTTATAACAGTAATCAGTTTTATTAATATGATACATTATTTAAACGTATTTTGAGTTATGTTACTCAACTCCTTCAGGGTGTTTTCAATGGCCACCAGTATATTTCCTCAAATTAAAAGCAGTGATCTTGAGGGTTTCTTTTTTAAACATTTTTAGAGATATTCCATAGATATTCCGGGAATAAAATTGTATGTGTTGGTACTTAAGAACTTGAAAGCAATTAAAACGTAAAACTAATGATGACATAAAAATGAATAACTTCACGGTCTGTCGAGAGAACCCACCGTGTAATAATTATCTTACAACCTGTTGCTTTTTGCAGGAGCCGCACACAATCCAAGGGATCGTCTCGAAGACACGGCTTCCTCCTTATTTACCGCCTCCACGCATTCTCGGCCGTAAGAATAGACCCGCCCGCCAGGCGGTGATAAATTACTCACGGTTTTAACCTCTCCGTTACTTACTATACGACCGGAAATCTATTGCTGTTTTGTCTACGCATCTTAGGATGACAGTTTGTGTGTTGATTCCAATTTAATACTTATTTAGTGCACCGCTGCGGACCTTATTTATTGCAGTGGAATTTGAGTTGCTGTCGTGCTTCATAAATCCAATACATGTACATGGCATTATTTAGTTTATCTTTTAGATACTCGTGACAATATCTTAATAATTTTACTTATATTTTATCATAATATCTCGAAATAAAATACGATTTTAGTCTTTCCATGTAGCTTTTTAAAACTCATAACAAATCTGAAGCGAGCAAGATTCGTCGTTCTTCGTCATCTGCCGTCAAACGCCACAAATCGGGATTTGATCTTGTTAGATCTCATCAGTGTGACGTATTTGACGACGAATAACGAAATACGAGCGTGCCGGTTGTATGCTGACAAGGGGAGCATACGGTTCGGCATCCAAAATATGTATGTATGTATATGTAGTCCCATTAAAACGCACAAGAGGGCGATACTGCAAAGTTAACCCCACCGTATGCTCTCCTGACCAGGATACAATCGACATGCTCATTCTTCGGATTTGCGGCTCTTGGCGGCGAATGACGAAGAACGAGTATTCTCCCTTGATTGAATTATAGTGTGATAGTGCTTCTAATGCTCCTAAATTTATCGTGAAAATTGATGGAAATATTACTGTACTATATAAATATTATTTTTAATGAAAATTATATCATTCAGAAGTGCTAATTCAGATTAATAACAGGTGTATAAATTGGAATCAAAATTAATGAAGTTTAAACTAATATAGTGCTTTTAACGGCAAATTATATTCATTTTATATCCAGCCCGATAAAAACTGCTGGCAGTAAAACCTATACCGAGTGGGCCACGATGAGTTTAAAGTGGCAATATCGCCGCCACTTTTTAAGCGACCTTTCTGAAAATTTGTACGACGTGGTAATCAATCACGTTATTTCTGAGAGTCGTAACTGTTTTTTATGCAACTTCCGGTTTCACCGAAAGTGAAATAATTGTAAGATTTTTAAATAGGATACAGTAAATAGGACATTGTAAAAATGAGAGTAGGGGCTTATTAATGTGATATTTGATTTCCTCTATCCAAAAAAATAATAAAAAGACACGTCATGTGAATAATAATTCTTAATTAATACTAAAATACAAACCCACTTGTCTCCACCCCCAATGTGGCACAACAAATAACGCCATTAGTCAAATCAAAATAAATGTATGATTTATTAGCTTGGTCATATATGTTTCCACACTTTTTTAATAATTATCATACATTTTGTTTATTTACAAGGGGAGACAGAATTTTTTAGCTTGTTAGAATGTAAATGCAAATATTACAGAAACTATCAGATATAGGTGTAGGGATGTGTTAATACAAGGGGTGTGCAAATATTCCAATTTACGAATTATTCGAGGCGAATAGAATCAAATACTATTCGAACTATTTGAATGATTCGAATAGTTCAAATATTTGTCGAATAATGGATAATTTTTAATTTATTATAAATGTGTCACTTTTTAACATTAATTTTAATCATAACACTTTAGAAAACTTCAAAAAATACAGGAAGTCCGATACAAATATAGATTTTTATGAAAAAAAGTTAACTGAGAGATAATGATTTCTGGCGACAAGACTCTCTTCTTTCAGTAACTATGTTCCAAGCTGACGAAAATAGTTCGAATTGTTGGAATAGTTCGAATTATTTGAATTATTCGAGAGGGTTGAATATTCGATTCGATTCCATTCGATTCGGTTAGAGCACTATTCAATTCGATTCGATTCGAGCACTATTCATTTGCACACCCCTAATTAATACAATCGATAAATAAAAAAAATTAAATCGTACGTTCAACAGATAAATTACACAGTGTTCCATTTGAAATAACGAAATTTTTGAGGTTCAATGATCAAAAACTTGGAATAGTTACAGAAGACATCCCGTATAAGCATTTGAAGAATGCATGTTGAAATAAGAACGCATGCTTTACTGTTAACACGTGTTAAATATCAATTCTCTGAAATATGTAGAAACAACTGTATAGGTTTTACAATATGATAGTTGATAAGTTAACATTTGGCAACTGTCAAATTTGTGATCTTTAGAAAATGGCATAAATTGTTGATATTTTGAAAAAGTCACTGAGAAATTATGTTCCTAACGAAAGTTTACGCCTTAATGCCGATTTTGAGCGAAACATTTTGATATCCAAAAAAAGTTATCGAAGTTTTTGATTCACTCCCATAACTAACTGATCTGAAAACATTTAAAATGCTTCAAAGCAGTATAAAGTCTGCCATTGTAATGAATACTGTGCTAATAATATTCATAGGTATCGTTGGCTTTGAAGATTATTGATATTCTTAATCGAAAAAAAGGTACTGTCTGGATTATTTTCCAATTTCCATAAAAAGCATCCAACTTTTTATTAAACTTTATTTTGTTAGTACAAGAATGGTTTCAGTTACAATTTGGCTATCTTAACACGAAACTACTACTTAAAAATAACAAACAATAAATAAATCACTTTAAAAAAGAACTTTATCTTATATGTAAAAAATCAGTAATAGCCATGGAATGCCGTTGCAAGTTGCATAAACCTTACATCTCTGTGTGACTTCCTTCATTTTCCATGCATTTTTCAGTTCGGCGGTTAAATTCCCTTACAGAATTTAGTAAGAACTGCCTAGAAATATTTGTACATATTTCTCTTATGACATTTTTAACTTTATGGCGGACACTGTATATACAGCCTGTATATTTTACATATCTATATTACATATACAGTATGTGTAAAGCCGACATCGGCCGGTTGTGAAAAAGGACAAATGCTACATTTCTCGCTCTTAGAGGGCCGTTCTTATTCCCTTACTACCTTCGATGCGTATGCGGTTGCTTCTTATCTATCGTCTCACTTCTGTTTGTCCTTTTTCATAAATGGCCGATGTCGGCTTTACACACACGGTATACATTTTTTGTCACCTCTGGAGGGTTTGTTGAGTTTGTGAGTGCTATTTTTGCTATTCATTAAATGTTAAATATAAAATTATTTCTCAATACATATTACTAATACGTAGTAGTAATATTTTGTCACTACATAAGGAAATGATTACTCTATTAAATCATAACTCTATTAAATAAAAAACGTTCATAACGCATTTAGATAAAAATAACAAAAGAAAAAATCATAAAAGTATCTACCACCTACATGAAATATGTTACATATTTATTATTTGAAGTTTAATTTACATATAACATGTGTTTCTTACAGGGTTTGTCCGGAAAGTGGCAGTGATTTTCCCCCGAGACTGTACGCGCCAGCCCGCGCTTTACGTGCTGGGATTGTGGTGGGGGGATCTTGCAACAAGATCCAACAAGCGTCAGTTGGCTACCGGTCGTTGTAGCGGTTGCAGCACTCGTTCTTTGAGAGTCGTTACAGTGACCCGGTGCAAGAAAAAATGCAACGTTCGCTTGAGCAACGGATGGAGATCAAGTTTTGTGTGAAACTGGAGAAGAGTGCTGCGGAAACTGCTTCCAATGTTGAAGAAGGCTTTCGGCGTTGATTGTCTTTCGGACAGGGAAATTTTCCGGTGGCACAAGGCCTTCGCAGAAGGTCGGGAAGATGTCAACGACGAGAACCGCGCTGGACGGCCATCAACCTCCAGTTCCGACGACAATGTGAAACGTGTGCGTGACTTGTTGAACATTGACCGTCGTCTAAGTGTCCGTTTAATTTCCGAAACATTAGACATTACGAAAACCATTGTTCACGAAATTGTGAGTCTTTAGGAATGAGGAAGGTGTGCGCGAAGCTTGTGCCAAAAGTGCTAACGGACGATCAAGAAGCGAGGCGCGTCGAAACCTGCCAAGAACTTTTGGACACCTGCGAAGACAACCCCGCTTTCCTTGATGACGTCATTACCGGGGACGAAAGTTGGGTCTTTGAATACGATCCGGAGACGAAGAGGCAAAGTGCGGAATGGCCCTGTCGAACTCCCCTCGCCCCAAGAAGGCCAGGATGTCCAGGTCAAAGATCAAGACAATGCTGATTGTCTTTTTTGGATTGCCGGGGATTGGTCCATCATGAGTTTGTTCCGCAGGGGACAACCGTAACCGGAACGTTTTACGTCGAGGTGCTGAAGCGGCTGAAACGCAGGATGAATCGCGTCTGCCCAGACATCTCAAAATCCTTATTCACCTCAAAAAGCTTCACCACGACAATGCGCCTTCGCACACCTGCTTCCTCGTGGCCGATTACCTCGTCAAGGCAGGCATCACCGTTGTTCCCCAGCCTCCCTACAGCCCCGATGTGGCCCCCCAGACTTTTTTCTGTTTCCGCGCCTCAAAACCCCAATGAAAGGACAGCATTTTGGTTCGGTGAAAAACATTCAGAAGGCTTGCACCGACGCTTTAAAGGCGATTCCGGAAAACGACTACCGTGCGGCTTTTGATGCGTGGAAGACCCGCTGGAACCGATGTGTGGACGCAGGAGGAATGTATTTTGAAAGTTTATAAAGATTTGTACACATAGAACCAATAAAAATCATTTTTCAAAGCTCACTGACATTACTTTCCGGACAAACCCTGTATATTCCCTACAGAACAATTTCAGTGTTAGTGCTACAAATTCAAAATCTCATGTTCCTGGAATAAATGGACGAAAAAAGTTCACATAGTTGGAAATAATGAAGTGAATATTCATCAGTTAGGAATTTCCCTAAATTTGCAAGAAGAGCACTTTAGAAGGGTATTAATGAATTGAATTGGTTGATTAATTAATTAGAACTAGCTCATCTGTGCCCGTTCAGACCCCTTCCGACTCCAACAATATCCTGCTGAGGATACTTAATTTACATCGAATCAAGACACTTAATGCATATGCCAGTTGCACGTTTGTTCTCAATTTGCAGTTCGACATAAATGATTTCGATTTTTTTGATTTAAAATGGATTGTGAATTTTTCTAATGGATTTCTATTCACATTGTAAAAATTGTCATGAATTTAGTCTTATTAAAAATAAAAACATTTTATTTTCTTTTTCAAAAAACAACAGTCAAACTGTACAAGAATATACCTACATACAGTGAGGTCGTAAAGTTTGGAATAAAATCGACGCATTTTTGGTTTTTACAAAAAAAAATAGTACCTTTAAATTTTATATTTCAAAAAATACTTTTTTTTAAAGAATGCCAATTCCAGACTGACTTTTGTATTTAAGCTATGTTTTATTAGTTATTGTTTTAAATGACAACCCTATTTTTTTAAACAAATTCTGAAAGACCATTTTTTGCATAAAGTAGGTAG
The DNA here is from genome assembly GCA_029963805.1 of Aromia moschata. Taxonomy (NCBI): domain Eukaryota; kingdom Metazoa; phylum Arthropoda; class Insecta; order Coleoptera; family Cerambycidae; genus Aromia; species Aromia moschata. The sequence goes on along the minus strand of JAPWTK010000500.1, from coordinate 76,310 downwards.
TATGAAAAGTCTTTGCATAAAGTAGTATGAATAGTATGAAAAGTCAAACGTACGCCACTAACCGTGCCTAGTAACGCACACTGGGACTCGTAGTACGCCGGTCCCGTGCGAGTGCTCGGGATATTTGAAGGCAGTTTAACCCTGCGTTGTGGCACACCTTGCGGACACTAATAATTATATAGTGTGTCAATGAAATGTCAAAATACATCAAGCGATTTATATTATCTTTTTTTTTTAATGGGAAAGTATGGCAAGATACGCGTCATTGAACAGGTCATGTAAAGATGAATTCAGTGCTGTACAGAATTTTTTTAAATTACCTCAGAAATTAACCAGACTTTTTTTTTCAATTTAATTTTCATAAATGCAAAAAAAAATGATAAAATAATGTTTAAATCAGGATATGCTCGAATTATGTACATTGAATATTCCATTACATCTTTAAAACCAGAAGAGGAATCAGAAATAAACGAGTTCAATTAACAATTAGCGCAAAAACGTAAAAAAGTACGACAAAAAGTAATTGTTTTTTCTGGTCAAAGGCAAGTTAGCCTTATGTCTATTTAAAAAATATTTTTGCCGATTTAGATTTCATGTGAACACGGTGTATTATGTAAACGAAACCCACAGAACAACCATTTTAATGATGATCGTTTATGGTAATAAAACGGCAATTCAGGCCGATGTAGTTCGTTTGTTTGCAGAAAAACTTCCCGATATACCATAAATATTCGAAGATACATTTAGCAAAATAGAAAACAATTAACAATAGAAACTGGAACATGTAATGCCAATTAAGAAACACGGTTCTTCTTTGGACGACGAAACAAAATTAGGTTTATTGGTATTGGTCACATTCCAGGAAAACCCGAATGCCTCACCTCGACAATTGGCTTAAAAATATGTCATTCATCTGCACGATTACTAAAGGACAATAAAATGCACTCTTACGAACAAATAATGCAAAGAGCACTCTTGCGAAGTTACGGCTAGAGGTCGAGTGGCTGATATGAATTACGTAATTTACACTTCTTGTTAGTATTAGTTAAACCGCGCTGGTCGATGCATCATTCATGTGCACGAAACGTCGAATAAGTTTGTAAAAATATCGGGACAGCCTCCTTCGCGTGTTACGGTTAAGCGTTGGATAAAAAAATTCCGGAACTGACCTTTAATGGCAGTGAACTTCGTTTTCGCAGTGAACAGTCGTTCGTCTTTGACAGTGTACTGTATTTCCATTCTAAATTGAAAATACCTAGGTAGAAAAAAGCAAGGTTGTCAGATATATTTTCTAAAATTGTTAAGCTCACTATACAAGTATACTTCATACTTCGGTAAACTGTTAGTTCGTGACGTTCTTAGAAAGCCAGTTTGGAAATATTTAAGAAAATATACAGATATAAATTTATTAGCATTTAAATAAAGCGTTTAAAATTGCTGGAAAAAATAATTATAAATTAAAACAACTTTATGTATATTACTATACTTAACGCCTGAGCTGCCGGCAGCAGCGAATGCCCTGCGAATGCCGATCCAGTATACTATTGGATTGTTTTGTATCTAATACTCCTTAAATACTTATTCGGTCCACTGTGCCATAAAATTTTTACGACGTCGGTAAAATGATTTACGACTTTGGTAATTCTACTTGTTTAAGACGCCAGTGACGTGTATTTCAGCTAGGTTTATTAACACAGACAATTTTTTGAGATTGTCTGGCTAAATGAGCATTATTTACAGCAAATTATATTACAAATATTAAGAGTTTTGTATGCAGGCTAATTTTAATCTATATTGATTTGAATAAAAAAAATTATTTCACAATTTTCAAATTTATAAAAGATGTATGCACGCCCATGGAATCATAAAGTTGCACCGCTTTTTTTGTTCCCCAGGCGTATTTATCATTTTCAATTAAAAATAGAAGGACTATACATGTAGCATGTAAAACATGTAGCATGTAAAAACAGCTGTTTTGCAGCATGTTGCTACAGACAAACATAAAGCTCGTGTAAGTGGTGGCGTGAGTGCGCGAGACAAACAGAGACAGTTTAACTTGGATTTAGTCGAAATGATGGTAATGTTTAATATTCCATTCGCCAAATTAGATCACCCCGAGTTCAGAAAATTTGTCCAGAAAGGTACGAGTAGAAAGTACGGCGAAGTTGGTCTGCCTACAGAAACAACTCTTAGATGATTATACAACAACTGTGAGAGGACATAGAAAACAATATAGTCTCGGAATTTCACGATAAACCTCTATGGCTTAGTATTGACGAAACGCCGGATGTCAAAGGACAGAACATAACTAACGTAGTGATTGGGGGACTGGATGAGGTAAAAGCTATGGAAGGACCTTTGATGACTTATACACATATAGAACAAATTAGTGAGTGGGTGACTAGCAGAAATTTGAAATAAATAAATGCCATGTATTGCTGCAACTGACGGATGCAGTAGTCTACATAAAGGTGGATGGTTAGCCGGCGCCTAAGAAGTGGATGTCTCTGAACAACATATAAATGTGCCCTTCTTACAAAACTGATTTTAAATATGCCCCATTTACGTCTGTAGACGTTGAACGTTTTTTTTTCATCTTATAAGTGGATTTTAAGTGAGAGGCGCCACAGCTTAGTTCCTAAATATATGGAATAATTTATGGAAACTCGAGAAGCAGTAGAGTACGGACACGTTATAGCATCGGTTGCCGTGTGTACGCAAGTACAGCGTAGAATTCTTCTTTGAATGTCCTGTCTTGTCTTGTCACCACTTACAGTCACGTGAACCATTTTAGCAACCTATAGGCTAAAAATATCCGTAACAATCAAAATCGCTTGATGTGTTTTGAGATTTCATTGACAGGTGTCTACATATGGATATATGGAATTTATTCAATTTGATTGACTGACACAGTGAATATGTACCTATACGACTAGAAAAAATAAAAATAAGTATAAAAATACACACAGAGTATAAAACGTGTTAGGGGGTCAAAATAATGCGATTTAACCTAACTTAGCTTAGTACGGAAATGCACCAAAATGGGGTTTGAGGCGAGGGTGATGTTGGTTCAAATTCCCATAGCTTTTCAATGGATCTGCGTTTTGGAAACCTAACTGCTAAATATTCGGATAAATCATTAAAAAATAAACAAATTTTCCAAAGATTAGATTTCCAAAATGTTGATCAGTTGAAATATTGTAGGCGTTTGAACCCCTCTTTGGGTAGATATATTTTCTTGAATCCTTGTGAACTCAAATAACCATTCTAAGCAAATAACCAAATGACCACTCTAAGCAAATTGCTGCGTTTTTCTTCTTAGATTTTATTATAATTTTGGATTTTTTTAACTAACTTTAAAGGGCCGTATGTCTGTAATGTACATTCTCGTACTAGGATAATTGGGTCGGGTTAAATCGCACTATTTTGAACCACTGAACATGTCCTGAAAGTTTGTCGGTGTAATTTATGCACGCCTTGTATAAATAAGGACCGAGAGTGAAGGAAAGAATACTTAACAAAAAGTCTGCTAAAAGAGGTACTTTGCGAGTATAAAGCTAGTTAAAACGGCTCATAATAATATTAGATGGATCTCCGCTCTAGCCTTTTAAGGTTGAGTGTTCTAGTATTACTGCAAGTTTGGAGCAATCGGGAACAAACTGGCACAAAGTTCTGGCAACTTGCTATCTGGCGTACAAGTCTTGCGGTTCCTTAATGCCTCACGCGACGGGGCCTGCGCTGCGAGTTATATGATTTATATTATACTTGTTAGAGTTGCTATGTGCTACACTGTACGCCATTCATTGGATTTATTCGACGACGCTGGGTCAAAGAAAACACGAAGTTAAGTTGGACTACAGGTAGAAGGAACGATTTAACAAAATAACCTTAATAATTTGGTAAATAAGGATAACTTTTGTCAGTGTTAAGGTTCCTTTTCTACTATAATAATATAACGTACAGGGTATTGTTCAGCTAGAAGGGTTTTTACGAGTACGTTTGTGTATAGAATCGCTATCCTGCTGGATTAGTCCAGTAGGCAGAGACTTTTATGTGTTCTTGAAACCTATAGGGCTAGTTTTGACGGTTTTCTATGATTTTTTTTTCTTGCGTAGAACACGGGGATTGCGCGGGGGTCCGTAAAGCTGAAACCGTCCGCTAATTTTTTAAATTAACAATTTGTGAAAAAAAAACGTCTTTTTTCACATTTTCGTTTATATCTCCGTTTCTTGGCTTATTTTATATAGCATATGCATTTAAGAAGTTAGCCTATTGAATTTCCAAAATTTTAAGCCCAACCCAAAGCCTCCAAGTGCTATTGTTACCTTGCAAATGACTGCTGATGTTGAAAAAAGTGCTTTCTTTTCACCATTTTGTTACTTCGAAAGTAGGGCTGTGACTTTCATGATCATAGTCGTATGATTAAGAAAGTCACAATTTCGAGAATTTCGAAGCGGCAACGCTAAAACAATATATACGTCGCTTCAAAAAGGTAGTCGCGTAGAAAACGTTATTAATATTTTTCAAAATCTCAAAAGGTCTCGCAAACTTGAAGAGATTTATGATTTTTCTAGCCGAACCCGGTCAATATCGTAGAATAAACAAAGTTAAATACCAATAAACTTAATCAACAATAAATGGCGTTATTGTTAATTAAGGCTTGCAAAAACATACGATCGTTATTTAGTCAAAAAGTTATTAACGGATCGAGCTGAATTTTTTTAATTTCATACTACAAACAGTAGTCCCTCCAAAAAATTTCATGATCATAGTCGCCCTACTTTCGAAGTAAAAAAATGGTAAGAAAAAAGCACTTTTTCAACTTCAGCAGTCATTTGCAAGTTAACAATAGCACTTGGAGACTTTGGGCTGGGCTTAAAATTAAAATTCATTATGCATAAAAATTTTGGAAATTCAATAGGCTACAATTCTTAATGCATATGCTATATAAAATAGCATATGTTTTTTTTTCACAAATTGTTAATTTAAAAAAATTAGCGGAGGGTTTCAGCTCTACGGACCCCGCGCATTGTGTTCTACGCAAAAAAAATACATAGGGAACCGTCAGAACTAGCCCTATATGTTTCAAGAACACTTTTTGATGATTTTAGTTCCCTGCTTACCGGACTAGATGCACTCACGTGCCTATTAGAAACACTCAATTTTTCATAGGACCGCAAGCAACTGCAGGACCGCTTCCTGCAGTACATAGTCAGAAACATATACTGTGTACCCCAAATATCAACGTTACGCTGAAATGGGGCTACAGACCAGATCCTCATTGGACATGCGATAAAAAAATATGCAGGGCATCCCATTTAACCTGACAAATCGTAATATCTTGTAATACATATCTCTGAAATTTGTTCACCTCGAAGGGGACATCCAATTATGCCAAACTTCATTCTATTCGGGGTGCTTATTTTATGTAAGTCTCCTTGCCTCTCACCATGGGGGTGCTTGTTTTAGGTAAGTCCCATCGTATCTCATCATTTAATTAAATTAAATGCTCCAAGTGATGACCTTGAACTTCAATGCATCTGTTGATTCGTGCTTCAAATGCTTGTACGCATTTCATAAGTATGTTTGATGTAATTGCGGCGCACAATGGGAGATTTCGTGTTTTATTTTCCAAAAACCTAATATCTCGAGAACGAAACAAGATAATACAATAATTCTTTTTGGACGTTGAAGCTAATATGATCATGAAGAATAGAAAAAAAAATATTCAGAAAGTCCGTATTTAAAACCTAACCTATAAAACAATAAGGAATCTCAAAAAAACTTGAAAGCTTAGTGTAAAGATTTAAAATATCTCGATAACAAAACGAGATGGTCTGATAAATCTCTTTTTATTAGAAAGCTAATGTTGTAAGTAAAATATGAGGATTAAAAATAATTCCTGTATATCGAAATCTAACCTTAAAAGTGATAGTAAATCTGGAAATACTTTAATACTTACAGTTAAATTTTAAATATCTCCAAAGTAAAACAAGATAGACTTGTCAATCTTTCTCAACAATGAAACTGGAAGAGTAAGTGATATATAAAGACTATGAATGATTCCTGTGTATTAAAACCTAACCTATAATATTATAGAAAATCTTGAAATACTTGAATAATTACGGTAGAATTTTAAATATCTCGATAACAAGTTTTTTTGAGATTCCTTATTATTTTGTAGGTTAGGTTTTAATATACGGACTTTCTTAATATTTTTTTCTATTCTTCATGATCTCAGCTTCAACGTCCAAAAAGAATTATTGGATTATCTTGTTTCGTTCTCGAGATATTAGGTTTTTTGAAAAATAAAACACGAAATCTCCCACTGTGCAGCGCAAGCATCCTTGGATAGCTTTTTTGAAAATGTTAAACACGTGCTTTTAAATATGTTTTTTCGGTTCGACGTGTTTTGACCGAGAATTGCGAAAAAAATTGTTTGTTACGATTACAACGCCATCTATCGCGAATCAAAGAAAAAATAGAACAAAACCCATGTATTTTGTGGCGTAGAATGCGAACGTGCAATAAAAAAATAGGTTTCCATATGAAATTTCAAAGTTTTCCCCGCCCCCACCCCAGGGGGTCAGGGTGGGGAGTTTGATATCGTTGGATGTCCCCCTTCGAGGCAAACAAATTTAGTTACCCACTTTTTTTATTTGATGTGTAGTTTTCGAGATATTCCGATTTGACAGGTTAAATGGGACACCCTGCATACGTGGTCAGTGTTATTATTCTTCTTAAATCAGCTAAATCGTCAGGTTTGGTTTTGTAGACCATACTTTTCATCAGACAATACTTCCATCCCCATAGGAAGAAGTCTAACGGCGTGAGATCAGGTGATCGTGCAGGCCATTTTATAGAACCACGTCTCCCTATCCAGCAATTTGGAAAGATTGTGTGGAGATATTGCCGGATATTGACTTCGTAATGTGCTGGTGCACCATCCTGCACCATATTGCATTAACTGTAAGTTGTGGGTTTCTTTCAGCTGGATACAAGTTTGCCATTGTCGATACAACATTATTTTGGAGCAGCGCTAAATAAGTTTCTCCATTCAAATTGCCATCAATGAAGAAGGGACCAATGATATTTTCTCCAATTATTCCTGCCCAAACATTAACTTTCTCAGGGTTTTGCGTGTGCACCTGTAGTTTCCTCATCCAGTGAAAATTTTCTCTCGACCCGTAACGACAGTTTTGGCGATTAACATGGCCGTGAAGTGTAAATGTAGATTCATCCGAAAATAAAACATTTTCTATTTGTAAAGCATTGTTATCTATAATTTGCATCATTTGCTCACAAAAGAGAAATCGCGTATCAAAATCGTCTTCCGCGAGCTCATGATTTTCTGTCAATACGCAGAGAATCGAGGAATGGCTAATAATTAATGCTGAAGCTGTTTGACGACTCGACGTATGTGGATTTTCTTCAATGCTTATGCAATATATCCAATTTCTGATCATCACTGAGTTTATTCGGAGGATTTTTCTATAGATGCCGTACATGTCCACGTTCCCGAAACTGCTTCTCTGTTTTACTTACGGTACCTTGAGATATCGGCGGCAACTCCGGATATTTTAACACTGATAACGGAAGTTTAACACTGATAACTGTTAACTACTGTTACAATCACAAGCCCGTTTCTAGGTAATTTCACTAAAGCTCATAATGGCCAACTTCTTAAATTTCAGGTTTGTTTTTTTGTTGCTTGCTCGTTTCTGTCGTTCGATTGTCAAGCAAAAAATTGTACGTATTTATTAGTAAGTTTTAGTATAGTAGGAAATGTCGGCAATTGCAGGCATTAATTTGTTTATTTAATTTATTAACATTTCAGAATATAAAAGTTTTATTTTAATGTAAATAATTTTCACCGCTGGAGAAACTTATCTTTTTTTTTTTGTTGTGAATTTAGGGATGACATTTTTACTCCGCAAGATGTCATTTTAGAATTAGAAATTGACGTGTCTCAGGATTTTCTCAAAAAAATGTATAATAATGGAGCTACTGAATTTATTCCATTTGGCTGTTCCACACTGTATAGACATAACTGACGATGTTCGTAACTGACTACCTTATACGACACTAATAACAACATTGATGTAAGTAAAATTTTTACTTACTCTGCTTATAATAATTTTTGTTATCTATTCTATACGTTATTTTACATGTATAAATATATATAAAATTATAATAAGTCCTGAAGGGAAAATAAATCTCCGACACTTTGGCAAAAATCAAATAGTTGTTAATTCCCGAACTTAAAATCCAACAAACCAAAACTAACAAAGAAGAAGGTCGTCAAATACCCCACGGATTATTTTGCTTGTTTTATATGTCACCTATATTTTGACCACCCATGTCAGAAACACCTTGTATATAAATACTTGGTTAATAATATGAGCAAATTTTCAAAATGTTATGTTTTTATATTAACATTTCAGAATGTAGTTAAATGCGACCAAAGTAACAAAAAAAAAACAACCAAAGACGTTTCAAAATCGCTAAAAGATTGAACTGCCGTAGACTGCAGACTAAACTTATAATGATATCCAGCTAATAACAATTACATGAATATGAACACGACACATAAAACTTTCCAAACCACAGTCAACTGTTTTTCTCATTAGTTTTTTTTTCACGGTTACGCTATAGTCAAAAAACTCCACCTTAATGACCTTCCTTCTGCATATAAAAACTACATAGGTATATAAAAGATTTTTTCTTGGACAATCGCACATAAACATATGGCACCGTATAAGATATTCACAGCTTAAAAAAATCTTCAATTTGTATTAATTCTATTGTCCTGCCATCCACAGGACTATGGCAGCCCTTCGTTGGTTGAAATAAAATTAAAATTACATTGGTGCGAAACAATCGGGCATGTAAAATAATTACCGCGTCACAGAGAGGGGGAGGGGAGGACGGCGGTGAAACAGTTTTGCAGGAAATGCAATTATTTCCTGGGAGTATATATTAATTAATGTCTGTAGCAGTTGGCGACGGCAGGAGGTGGCTATGGCGGCGGCGGAGAGAGTAGCAGGACGGACTATCAAGACCCCGTGTAGCAGGAATGCTTCGACAGCTGGACACTTTCCTGATGTCATGTATTAGATTGGGGTGAGAATCGAGACACTTGCAGGAGTGAAATGTTTTACTCGTCGCGTTGCTGATTTCGTCGGAAGGATGATAAAAGCCGATTAGGTAAAAAATTAAGGACCCTCGAAACTTTCTCTAACTTTTTCAGACACATATTAGGAAAGACCTGATTCTAAGACACATGTCCTAATTGAGATATTCTGTGTAACGGAAATAATACGTTTTTGTTCCCACAATGAGGTAAAGAATTAGAGTCTTTAAAGCTGACCCTTAAGACCCTCTTGAAAATTTGATGTAAATACACTTTTTTATATCTTAACAACATTCAATCGGTTCCAGACCAAACAGAGCGTTCCCGAAATCTAATTTGGCAAATGTATCCAAAAACGTACAAATGAGCGTACGCCATATAATATTGAAAATAGCTTCAAAATCTCATTCCAAAAGTTTTATTCGCTCTTCAATTTAAGGAAAGGAAGAACGAAAAACATAATGGTTACTTTTATTGCTATACAACACGGCAATTTTCTTGCAAGCTGAAATGCACAAATTAAAATTTTAAAATATATATACAACAATAAAAGTAATGTTTATTTATTAGTTATATTTTATAACTTTTAAAAATGTAATAAATATATTTCAATGAACAACAAACAAATATACAATTCAATGAGTTGATCTCTACTTCCAATGCTTAAAATTAAAATATCATGTGTTTCTAGCAAAGTATTTTGGTATTACCTTTTACGTAAACTCTACACATGGAGAAAAAGTCTTGTATAATTGAAATATCACATTTTTCGTCTGTTTTCACAATGAAAAAAATAAATAAAATTAATTTGAAAAAGACACTAAATGCATTGTGAATATAGGCAGAGAATGAAGGCTCGTCCCAAAATGACTGACGAAATGCCATGTTTTTAGTGCTCTAGTAACGGTTGATGTTGAAATGACATTTTTTCATGTGTAAAGTGCTCTTGAGTGATAGACGTTGCAGTTTTACTACAGACATCTTAGAAAAGTATATTGTCATAAAGTTTCATTATCAGCAGCGGTCTGCGAATGAGTCAGACACCTTGTCAGATTGATCTGTTGGCCCTTTCGTTCGCCATTTTTATCTTCATTTGAATAGTCAGCAATATATTATGATGTATGTATATGAGTGATCCCAAAAATAAGATCTTTAAATGCTATAGTCACAGATTTTCCAAGTGCTACAGATTTTTTTAACAGTAGTTGAAACTACTAATATATTCGGCAGTCTTTCCTTTTTCAACCAAGCGGTTGTCGAGTGCGCTATGTTCAACCATATTAGCTTGCCAGCCGTTATCATTGCAACTTCCGATCGTCGTTTCCACCAAGTGCGAAGTCATTAAATTTTTCAGACAAAATCCTCAATTTTCAAAGACAAAAATGATGGATTTTGAAACATCAGGAGCTAAACACGAGAACAAGTCTGCACTTGCAATGATAACGACTACCAAGCCAAGATGATTCGAAATAACTCACATATTTTCTGTGCACATTGTGGTTAGTGGTAATAAGGACTTGGACTCTGGTCCTGTTTGTAGTCCGCGACTTGAAAGTTCTATTTATCACTTTAAAAAAACAAAAGAAGTTTAATCACACATTTAGTCATTTATCATTATGAAAAAAAAAACTATATAAGTATAAAGTACATACCATAAGAAACGATTTAAGATTCAAATAGAAGACCAAACATTCAATAACAGTAAAGAAACAATATGGGCAGGTTTACCAAAACCAACCGTCGAATATTGAAATGTTCGATGCGAATATCAATTTCATTGACTAAGCTCGATAATTTGTTGTTAAAGTAAATTAGGCGCAAACAGACTTAAGCATTATTCGGTTGTAACGTTCAAGTTAATTGTACATCAAAAGTAAATGCCTATAAGATCGAGACAATATGAACGAGCATTTATCTATATTGAATTGTAATATGAATGAATCTATACAATATTTCATCGTAATGAACATTGTCCGAATGTTGCATTACAAAAGCATGTTCATAATGGTCAGTCCAGTGATCATTTACTTTTAATTTGAATGGTATCTAATGCTCAAATATGTCTCAGTTTTTTTAATCTATTGATATATGTTTACATTTAGAATACCAATAGCTGCAACTAAACGCTTTGGTCAAAAATTAGATAGCAGAAATATTGGAAGAACAGCGAATGTTTTGAAGTTCAATTAAAAAAAGATCATAAAATGCTTTAGAATACTTCATTATTTAGTATTTTTAATAATTTGAAATCGTGCCATTGTTTATGGCGGCTCTGAAGAATCAATAAAGTCGGAATGTAAACACCTTATTTGATAATAACAATAATAAGGTTTCTCCATTACAATTTAAAATCAACAAAATCGGAATAGAAAAACTTTATCTAAAAATAAAATACGATCGATTGACTTTAGACATAGGCGACATAACAGAATTGCCCTTATTTTGAGAGCTGAATTTAAATCACAAATCTTTTGGGAAATGGGGATTCCTGTTTAAAACATTTTTTTTTAATTTTAGAATAAATATTTCAAATATTTTTAGCAAGCATCCAGTAGAAAAAATCATGAACAAAAATGATAATTTTACTCAAATAAAGCATATTGTACGATTTTACATAAACATGTAATAAAATGAGTGATCATTCACGGGCAATTTCCTTAAGGTCTTCAACTATTATCTATCGAAAATTGTAAATATTTTGAAAAATATTAGATACAGGTATAGGCATCTAGCAATCTAAAAAAAAATACAATGATATACATGGTATTCCATTAAAATAAGCAAGTTGACATCTACTTCCGGTATAAGCGGAAGAACGTACTGATTTGCTTTTCTTATTAGTTTTGTAAATTTCATTTTCTCAAATCAAGTTATCCCATTTATTTCCTTGGAATTTTCTGAGCGATATGGTCGTATTTAGAATTTTTGAAAAATGAAATTTATATGAATGAAAATTGTTGGCATTATAAAAAATCTATTAATTCTTAATAATATTTATTCCAATTAATGATAATTCATATTATTTTGTTTTGAATACAATTACCGTTGTTTTATTTAAATGAATCGTTGTTTTCCCTACATAAATTTAAAATATGGAACGTTCAAATACGATGCAGACCTTTTGGATGCCACCCAACTCGTTTACGAGTGTTATGAACAATTTAAGAATTACAAAATGAAATGTTAAAATAAACAGTTATTTATAAATTGTTTGAAAAAATACTAGGCGGTACTTAGACGTTTGTAGACGGCGATTTTATTCTCTGTAAAGTCGGTTCATGAAAATGAGCGTCTTGATACCAGCCGGTTTTTGACTTTTAACTTTTTAAGTATCCATTTCAAAGGTCTTACCGACAAATTATAAGTCTGTCGAATCGGTTTATGTCCCTTGCTCTCAGAATAGATTCTGAAGATGCGTAACAGGTTATTAAAAGTGACAAGAATCGTGTTGTGGGTAATTAAAATGTTTTAAAGTAGGAGAAGAGAACATAACAATTAAATGAATGTGTAGGTGTCCCAAAAATGAATAATGCGATCTTTTTTTCTAATATTTGTTTATTTAGCAATTTATCAATCATTTGAGGAAAAAATCGAATTTTCTTGAGTCTTCAGTGACTCAAATTAGCGATTACGACACAAAAATCATACACTCATTCGATTCAGACATTCATTCGAGGATTTTAAAAGCATAGACAGACCTGTACATATTTTAAGAAGTGTGTAAATTAAGTAATGATACTGTTTTTTTAAATCTTTCTATTCGAATAGAATTACAATTAAGTATCGTATTTTTCAAAATAACTTCCTTGGGAAGCCACTTAGCGCTGAAGACGGTTCTTCCATTCCTCATAGCAGTGCTGGAACTCATATACTGGAATAGCCTTCAGCTGGTCGGTTACCGCCGCTAGAATGTTATTTATGGTCCCAAAATGACGTCCCTTGATGTGATTTTTAATCTCGGGAAGAGAAAAAAGTCACAAGGACTCAAATCAGGCGAATAAGGAAGCTGAGGAGCCACGGAATGTTTTTAGTGGCTAATAACTAAAACCGACAGATCCGGGCGGCGGGCCACAACCGTACGCGTCATACTACTTACTACTTGTATGTGCAAAAACAAAATTCATGAAAACAATAAACTGTTGCAATTTATAAACTTACCCTGTTATTTACTTGAGATGTGTGAAAACTTTGCACCATCAGGTATGTTTCTACAGTTGTGTCCAAAAGTGACGTTCGCCGAGATGAGAAAATGTGCTTATATTTTGAAAACGATCGCTCCACATCTACGGAGGTAATACAGGCATAATTAAATAAATCCTTGCACTCAGAAAATGGCACCGTAGATACACCGTCATAAATTTGTCTCAATATTATAAAATCGGGATTTGTCTTCAACACTCTGTCACACTTTTCACTCACATTGTCATTTCTAGAGTCACTTATAGTTTGTAATAGTGTATTTACATCATCCACTATTTGCAGTAATTGCGCTAAAGGTAGAGCGGTATTTTCTAATCTTGTTATTGCAACATGTAATCCTAAATAATTGCCGTGAATAGTTTTTAAATCTCTTTCTAACGAACTATTTTGAAATGTCATCTGACTTTCTTTAATAGCTGCGGCCTCTTTAGGATCGAATTGTAGTAGCACAGATTTTATTTGTGTGAAATATTTAGCATAATAAAAAGCTGCAGCTAGCCAAGTTCCCCAGTGCGTGATAATAGGCTGTGGTGGTTCAGAAACACAGGGACACTGTGTGTGAAATGCTCGAAGACGTTTAGGTGATTTAAGAAACACTTTTTTTGTACTTGATATTAATGCGTCTACTTCTGGAAAACAATTCTGGGAACCAATAGTTTCTGCTACAAGATGTAAAGCATGCATCTTACAGGTAACATGTAAAAAACTACAACCGTGTTCTTTATGAGACCAGCCTACCGAAAGCATTGTTGCGGCACCATCAGTTATAAACAGTAACACTTGACTGGTTAACAGTTGAAAGTTTTCTAACGTCAAGTATCACACGCGTAATTGCTTCGGCAGTACACTTTTGTAGTCTTTTGCTGGCCAGTAACAATGGAGATGTCGGCTTAGTAGAGTCCATTACACGTAATAGAACATTTACAATAGAATGTTTCTTACGATCTGTTGTTTCATCAACACATAACCATAATCTCTTATTTTTTAATTCAGATATGATACTCTTTATACTATCTTCACGTAAGAGTGGTACGTAGGTACGTAACGCTGTGCTACTAAGTAACTCCACTTCAGAGTATTTATTCCAGAACTCTCTGAATGATTTATTCTCGAGTATGGTAAGTGGGATATTGCAGGTAATCAACATCACAAGTAAATCGAACATGAAATGGGTTCTCGGGGATACACCACTTTTTGTAGTTGTATGTGACACACTCTTTACATTGTCTTCTACAATCATATCTGTTCCAACACATTAAAGGGATGTTGCAAACATCACACCATATTTGTGAGCCGTCGTAACGTAAATCTGGAAAGTCACCGATAAATGTATGCATTCTGTCAGCGAATGGTCGCTTTCTACCTTTCCGTGGCGTCGACATTTTCGTTATACGTAAAAATAATACTTACGCGATTTCAAGTAAACGCTTAGAACGGTAAATATAAACTGACTAGCATCGCCCGCCGCACGTTCAGCCCACTGTGACTCATGCACAAAGCCTGCATCACGCCACTGGGCCGCCGCGCTGTAAGCAGGCTTTACTAATAACTCATTTACTGAAATGACTGTGTGACAAGGCGCATTGTCGTGATGCAACATCCATTTATTCTTGATGTTTGGTCTCACACACATGACCCTCTCGAAGTTTTTAAAAAGTTATCTGTAAAAGTGTTGATTTACTGTTTGGTCTGGAGGCACAGGCTCTTTGTGGACAATTCCCTGGCTATCAAAAAAGCAAATCAGCATGCATTCGATCTTCGACTTCCTCACTATTGCTATTTGGGTCTTGGAGAGCTTGAAGTGTGCCATTATATGCTTTTCGCTTGGTTTCCGGGTAGTACTCGAACACCAAAGTCTCAGCACCAGTAATAACACGCTCCATAAAATGGGTATCATTTTTAATCGATCTCAAAGAGTCAAGACACCTTTCTCTTTTGACGTCCTTTTGTTCCTGCGAAAGGTTTTTTCGAACCATTTTTGCGCAAATTTTCCTCATCCCCAATTCGTTAGTCAAAATCTGATGAACAGTGGTGTGATTCAAATTTAACTCTTCCCTGATCATTCTTGTCGTCAACCGACGATCTGAACGCACAAGATTCCATATTCTATCGACATTTTCATCGGTTCTTGAAGATGAAGGCCTTCCGCTCTGTGGTACATATTCAATCGGCTCTCTTCCTTCTGAGAATACCTTAAACCGCCTAAAACCCTGGGCTCTTGAAAAAACACTGTCTCCGTAGGCGTGTTGAAATTATGCAAGTATCCATTGCACTGTGTCCAAGTCTGAAGCAAAACCTGATAGTACACCGTTGCTCAAAATTAATGTCATTCATTTATAACGCGCACTAGAAAAAAACAGTCACAAAGAACAAACAAATGACTTTTTTTCAGTTTGAACAGGTTCAAACTTGCACTGAAAGTGCACTTGTTACAAGTACATGTTAACCTACCGCCCTTCCAAGTCCCGTCTCTGCAGTGTTGCTAAATCGGGCGCTACATTACCAGTCTCATTACTTAAAATACACACCTCGTATGTAGGGGGGGTACGTGATATATCCAATTTATTATAAATTTATAAATTTAATGAAATTTGTTTTGATCTATTTTTTTAAACTAGACGTTAAATGATTTATTGGGAAAGAGGAATGAGTGATGAAATGACTGACAGTACTCACTTGTTTTAGACCTTGGCTCCCTAGGTCCGTCTACGGTAACTTTAATTGCTTTATTATATGTGGCTACTTGGGGCGGACTGGTAGAAACCATTATCGTTAAGGTGAAACTCTTTCCTGAAAAATTAAAAAGCAACAATTATAATTAATATTGGTATATAATAATGTAAACTATATATTTATGATAGTGGATAGAATATCAAAACTTTCTCTCAATTTGGTAGCACGCCTGCAATTATAAATTTTAAAAAGAGATGCAAAAATGGAAAGAAAAGTTGAAATACAACAGTTACTACAGAAAGATATTTTTTATATCAGCCACGGAAAGTATTTTTGGTAACTAGCAAATTAAAGTAATTCACTCAGAAAAGTATATAGGGGAAGGTTCCATATATTGAACTTGCTCCAGAATTGAATCAATGCTGATTTACGCTACTTTAGAAAATATGGAACCATTAGCCCGTTGTATATATCGAGTAGAGTAGTACAATTTGTATTATCGGTTAAATTCGTGGTCTTTGTGTGACGGAAAACGTTTTTACGACATTTTGAAGTCATTTTCACAGGATTATTCACAAAATATCAACGTAAGTCGCAGAAGGCAAATTGCTTATTGCTACCTGACAGCTGGACGACAGTAAGTTCAATTAAAAGATTTCTACCCTAAAATACATATAAATTACAAGTCTCACTTTTTCGTTATCTATTTTGTCAATAGAAGAATCAGGTTTTAATTTCATTTTAACCAATTTGAGGTAGTAAATAAGTAACACAATGCTGGTATGAGGAAGATACGGTATGTTCAAAAGACAAACAATGCAACCGGAAATTCTGTCTCTACACCAAAGAAATTGCCAGTGTAGAGTATGTCACTTCTAAAAAAGGATTTCACTGACACTGATGTTGAAAGACCTTTATGTTACCATGGCCGAAAAAACTCGAATATATAGACAATTTCTCTCCAGAGACACCAGCCATTGTGACAAATGCGAAAAATGTCTGACTTTAAGTTAAGTGGAATATTAATACACCTATCTCTTTGAAAAGAAAGCGTGTCAATTGTCAATTCTAAGGAAAGGTACTACAAACCACGTCCTGTATGCACTGTAGAAGGTAGTCTGACATATATTCAAAAAAAAAACAACGTTTTCCACAAAACATCAAACTACTATACTTTCCTCGACGCGCGTTTCGCCAACTAAGATGGCATCTTCAGGAGAAGATATAAACTAAATTATACACTTGCACTAGTTATACTTAATTTGTTGCCACGGTTCACGGAACCGTAACATGTGTCTTTGTTTATCAGAGCAAACAAACTGGTGGGTATAGGACCATTGTCCTTATTCATACTACTGTTACATGCATGAATAAGGACAATGGTCCGATGCCCACCACTCCACTGTTTGCTCTGATAAACAAAGACAGATGTTACGGTTCAGTGAACCGTGGCGACAAATTAAGTATAAATAGCGCAAGTGTGTATAGTTGTGTGTGTAGTATGTATATATACAATAGTTGGCGAAAGGCGCGTCGAGAAAAGTAGAGTAGTTCGGTGTTTCGTGGGAAACGTCCAGTTTTTTGTTTCTACGCCGAAGGTTCCAGTATCCACTCTATGACATATATTCAATCAAAAATAAATTTCCTATCTCTTCGAAAGCGTATCAATTCCAAGGAAAGGTACTACAAGTCACGTCTTATACGCATTGTAGAAGACAGCCTGACAGACATTCAATCAAAAATAAATTTAATTGTAACGCTATAGTTTATATGTTACTATTATATTTATTTGTTTATTATTTGAGTTATTTTATTATTTGTTTCTATTATTCTATATAGAATAAACTGTATAAGATTAAAACTCTGACAAATTTGCTACCTTTCTAAACTGGATTTTTAGAATTATAAAAATGGGATTTCAAGAGTTTAATATTGATATACATGAAAATACCTCAGGCATTCTCATTTGGAAAAAATGTGTTAAATGATATTGAAATTATAAATTGTTCCCAATTTTACAGTTTTTATGAAAAAATATTTTTTAACAATTCGTTGCCTCAGAATTACAAGGTTCTATGTTACACAGAAACACAGCATTATAATTCTGAGGCAACGAATTTTCTGTTGAAATAAAAATTCTTTTTTGCAACATCTAGAGCTGTCTAGATTTAAAAATAAAATCTTTTGAGAAATATTATTTGATTCTTTTGATGTGTCTTTATTTTGACTTGTAAATTAGAATTATAAAAATATATATAGTTTGTTCCATTTAAAAATCCAAAGTTCCTGTCTATTTCTCAGGTCCAGTTGGTTATGAAAAAAACATAGACGTGTTGAACATGTTAAAGAACTCCAGATTTCGAGCCACTTGCAATAGTGAAAACCCGAAACGCGTATCTCTTTCCGTTAAAAAGTTATTGAGTGTAAATATGTCCAAAGTCGATGTCTATTACACAAAAGTTCTATTTGAAAATATTCCTTCAAATGCGTTTCTTTCAAAGTGCTGTATATAATATTGCTGTATAAATAATTCTCATCGTACAATGCCGTGTCGTATCGGACTCGTGTTCTCGGCATAATTGACAACTAAGTACCGAAATCGACTCCTCATTAGATCAATATCTTGGTCTCCACCGGAATCCGCGCCAAAGCAAAGTTGGTGAAATCAGAGGGTCACACTCTGACCCATGTATGGTTTAGTGGGTTAGCCAAGCCCGAGGCAGTTAGCACTTGGATGCGGAATGCCGGAGGCCGCGGCTGCACGCACTAACCTCGTCACAGCGCCCGCCAGTGGCGTGCCGGCGATCAATTTCGGGGGCCCGGGTCTTGGAATAAAAGTGAGCAGCCGGAGCTGACGAAGTTTAAACAACTAATTACCTTGTTATTGACAAATCTAAAATACTATTTTTCGAATATAAATAATAATTTAGTAATATCAGGTGATAATTATTTTAGGGTTCTGCCATAAAACTTTCTAATTTATAGGATTATCAATTTCATTTTTTGCAAAATGGAATATACTGTCATATACAGTGTAGCCCGTTAAGGACGGAAATATCTCCGTAATTTTTTTATTTATACTTCTATTTTAATGAATTCAAACTTCTAACTTAATGAGCTCAAAATATAAATAATAAAAAATTATATGATGTACAAATAATAATTTCCAAAGTCACCCGACTAAAACCTACCCTAACATATTTTCTGTACCAATAATAGGAAAAGAAGTTTAGGGATTTTTTTAGAAAAAAACAAATAAATACGCCACTGAATTTGGCATTCTTCAAAATGGATATATACCAAATTTTCCTAAAAAACAATTATAAACTATTTCAGAGAAGAGTATTTTATTTTTACAAACAATATTATTTTTAATGAACAAAACAACGCATTTAGTAAACAAAAGAAGTAGATTAAACCATAAAAAAAACAATCAACAGAGTTAGGTACAACAAAAATAAAATAAGCTAAAGTCTCCAAGACTAAATCTTGGAGACTTCTACCAGTCCACCATTTAATTCTGTACCTACTTTTATAATACCTTCTTAAAATATTTCCTCACACAGGTTACATATGCGGACTCGAAGATTTTCAATTAATAATCTTAAAAAAATTAAAAAACTCCGGTCATTGAGATATATTTAATTGCTGTTCCATAACTACTGTAGGAAAGACTTAACACATGCAACACAGACATTTGTAAAATACACAAAGAGAACTCTGATTAAATTCATCAATCAAAAGTCAATTTTGAGAAACCGATTGAATACAATGAATGATACAAAAGTAAAAGATATTACTTTTGTATTAACTTATCATCATAAAATAAAATAAACTTTTCTAAAATGGTTTCTAATTGTTATTTTTTTTATGAAATTGGCTCCGTACCCATTTTGAAGAGTCAAATTCAGTGATATACTTTTTTTTTTCTAAAAAAATTCTTGAGCATTTTTCCGATTTTTGACTCAGAAAAAATGTTGTAGTAGGACTTGAAAATGATTTTTACAATATAAACAAAGTTTTTTATTCTCCGTCTTTTGAACTTTGGTTCATTAAAGTCGGAGTATAAATAAACAAGTTACGGGAGTGGTCCCCTCCTTAATTGGGCATATTGTATATATGTCACATCTATCCTCTCCCATCGAGATGTTCGAACGTAATGCTTAAACTGTTATGTACAGTGCAGCAGCAGTAACTTTGCCATTGGCTGCATCTGGCTATGAACGAGAGAGATGGAAATAGCGGTTATGACAAAGCTCAAAACGAAACAAATTTTTGACAAGTGACTGTTGTAATTGTAAAATAAATAATGACTGTACAAAACATATAATGTAACAGTATTGATAATTGTACAAGGACATAAATTATACAAGGATATAAATGCTAGGTCGACTTTGATGACTTTTTTTTGGATGACTTATTACTTTCAAATTATGTAATTTCTTTTGTAGCTGCAGCCGTGAACGCTTTGAGAAGTACAGTCTATATTGTTTGTTTGTAGGTATCTCTCATATCTGGGATATGGTCGTACTACGTAGTACTACGTTCGTTATGCACAATTTGCGGCCAAATACTGTAGGCATTAAAGTGCAGTTCCACAAAGCAACTAACTCTCATAATTAACGATGTCGTCGACAAAACTGGCAAGACTATTTTTTTATTGATAAAGTGATTAAGTTTTTGTTAATATTCGAATGAATTCTTTTTTTATAGTATTTAGATATGCTACACTAAAGCCTGCCACTCACGGTCCAACGCCGTCATACAATTTTGTGGATCCAACGAAATTTTGTGGATTGTCGAGTGTCTGTCTGTACGCAGGGTCAACGAAATTGAACCGGTAATTTCTGAACATTTTGGCTGCCGCAGTACAATTGTGGTACTGCATGTTGTTATTTCGTATGTGACCGTAAACAACAGAAATATTTGTGGTTGGGTTATTTTTGTATCTGTTTTTATATTTTGTATCTGTCATTTATATATGTTTCCGTAGTTGTTCGTGATAACGAGTTTGGCAAAATTGTCAAATTACTCAAATTACTCACCAACATTGTTAATAGAATTTTTTAAACGTACAAAGAGACCACGTGTTATAGAAAATAAAAGTTATTAGTAAAAAAGAAAATTAAAGAAAAGTAATTTCAGAATTTCTTACAAAAGAGAAATAGAATTAGTTTTGAAATCAAAAAGTGTGGTGTCAGTTCGAAGGACATTTATATTGCAAAACCTTCTCCATTAATTGTATTTTTTCTTTTCATTTTAATTAAAGCTATTGCAAATTGCAAGAGATGGTATACTCCAAGAGCTAGTGACAAGAAACTGCAACTGTTTTATAAAGGCCCACATTTCAATATAGTGTTACGTTGAGGCTGTAGATGAGTCAGCGATGTTCTGCAATAGGTCCCGCCGCCTATGCGACTGCTGACTACTGTTCTACATACATGATGTCTGACTGTTTTTTTTTTCGTATATCATATTTAAGGTTCGGAATGTTTGCTCTCACGCATGGTACACTGCATCTAACTATCTGCTCCCGCACGGGACCGGCGCGGCGTACTGCCGCTCATACGCGAGTCCCGGCGCCTTGGCAGGTTCGGTCAGTGGCGTACGTATGCAGAGGCTCTGCGTTCTAGAAGTGTGCTTGTGTTTGATCACTTGGTGGCAAGTTTATATCCAATACACTGTTTACGTACGAATTTTCAGCCTTTACAGAACACTTTTGCAACACGTGTTTTACTACGTACTCCAAAGCGTGCCACCGCCAGTTGTCCCGTTGTGTAATCTTGTTGTTTACTTATCTATACCCTTAATACATATCTATCATATTAAATATGGGCCTATACAAAACACTTGCAGAATGATTCTCGTACATACGGATATTATTAACATTTTACTTACAGATTTCGGTGGTTATTGGCATTTGTATTTTTAAGATTATGGACGACATTTTGGTAATTGAGTTATTCTGATTATTATAGATCTAATGGGGGAAACGGACACCGTATTCGGATTCAGTGAGTTTGAAAACATGTAGATATGC
This sequence comes from Aromia moschata, assembly GCA_029963805.1. Lineage (NCBI taxonomy): Eukaryota > Metazoa > Arthropoda > Insecta > Coleoptera > Cerambycidae > Aromia > Aromia moschata. The sequence continues at coordinate 54,264 of JAPWTK010000500.1, read as the reverse complement.
TAGTCAATTTTAAACTTTTTAAACAATTCTGTTCGATTTCTACCCACTTTATGAGGTTATAGACTAATTATGATGTGATGGGGTTAAACGAACACAAGATTTGGATTCATATAAGAAGTTACCACAGATAAAATGGAACTTATAGGGGCAACACACCCAGGAAGTCTAAGGTAATAGTACAATATTACAATATTGTGTATGTCTTGCACAAAGACATGAAAATTTCAAAAGTGATAAAAATTCAAATAACACAGCCACACAAAAAAAAAATACTTTCGGGCCCAGAGTTCATATCATGAGTACTATGCATTTTTTTGGGTCGCTGAATCCAAATCCGTGGCCCTTTTAACCCCAGCAGCTCAGAATTTTTCATAACCTCAAAAAAATCGATATTCTGAATGATTAAGCCATATAACCTTATGACTCAAGCTTCCAACGCTAAATCCAATTGACAAAATCAAACTTGATCCAACAAACAAAATTAACCAAATAAAAAAGTCCATCCTAATAAGCTCCTGAACTCACTCCCCCATAACCCTATAACCCCATAACCCCTTAACCAAGGGAAGAAATCGTAAGCAACCTGTATCACTGCAAAACATCACCCAGCTGAGGACTCCTTGAAAATCCAAGTACTCAAACTCAAAAACTCCGATAACTGTATAATCCCATAACCCTATAACCCTATGGCCTCACAACCCTATAACCCCATAGTCCATTAACCAATGGAAGAAATCGTAAACAATTTGTATTACTCCAAAACATCACCTAGCTGAGGACTCAAACCTCAAATACTTAAAGCCGAAAACTCCCATAATCCTACAACCCCATAACCCTATGGGGTTATCAGGGCACCTCCTCGCGGTGACGGCGGACAACGGAGTGAGCCCTTTATTCCCTGGATTACGGCTTTCATGCCGTCATGGCAGTGGTCATGTGGTTATGAAGTTTTACGAATATAAGGTTATGGGGTTTTGGGAGTTTTCGGGTTTAAGTACTTGGATTTTCATGGAGTCCTCAGCTAGGTGATGTTTTGCAGTGACACAGATTGTTTGCGATTTCTTCCTTTGGATAAGGGATTATGGGATTTCTTCCCTTGGTTAAGAGGTTATGGGGTTATAGGGTTATGGGAGATTGGGTTCATGAGCTTATTAGGTTGGAATATTATTTGGTTGGTGCTTATTAGGTTGGAAGCTTGAGTCATAAGGTTATATGGTTTAATCGTTCAGAATATCGATTTTTTTAAGTTATGAAAAATCCTGAGCTGCTGGAGTTAAAAGGACCACGGATTTGGATTCAGCGACCCAAAAAACGTATATTACTCATAGTCTGACCTCTGGGCCCGAAAGTCGATTTTTTTTGTGTGGCTGTAATTAATATTATAATTTCAATTAAATTATAATAAACAGTAACAAGATCTCAACCAAAACTGTAATGTACGTAAATATGGCACAAAAATTCAACAAACTTATTTTTTGAAAATAATTACTTTTTAGATTTTAACCATCTGATGAATTTCAATCGTCCTAAACTAAATGTCGCTTTGTAAAAATATTAACTATATTAAACTGAAAATAAGATGTTTTCTCATTTGGTACAATTTGGTTTGTGATCACCATGTATCAATTTTGAACATCAAAGTTTTGTCACTTCAAAACAAATTACTGTTATTTTATTGTGCTAGCACTAAACTACCTAGGATATTAATGTCGGTCGTTTATCCACAGTTATAATGACACACCATAAAAGAGGCGAAAACCCATTTTTTTCTCGACCAACGGGCTATTATCCCGCCGCCAATGAGTTTCCGCGGCACGACGCGCCTGGCACGGACATGGGGGTGGCGTGTTCGTACTTTCAACCCCACACAGACACTCGTGCGGTACACCGGGACTGTTATGTCTATCCGCTGACGGAACACGCGAGATCCGAGCACACCGTCAAGCGCGCCATATTGAACGTGACAATGCCACTTATTGCTTTTTCAGGAAGAGCAGCCGTGGCGTCGAAGAATTAACTAAATCGAAGTTACTCGTGCTAAATTGAGGTGTCAGTTGTATCGCAATAGCACAAAGAGATCAATAGGTACATGGGTTTGAAGATACCAAAAAGCGGAATTGAAATAGTAGTGGCTCAAAATTTAAGTATTCGGAAAGAAAAATCTATGGCCTAGGACTCGGAAATGAAATAACGAAATAACCGGTGACAACACTGTTTCGGATACTGCGCTTCGTCAGTGCTGTGTGCTTACACAGAATAGAAAAAATAATGAATACATGATGAACACCAAACACAATGGTACAGATAATGAGGTTTGTTTTCAAGGCGTTGTTACCTAGTTCTAGAAACAACTTCGAGGTTATCCCCGTGATAATTCTTGCAGAATATGACACAGGAATTATTACGGAACGGTTAATCTATATGGTACGTTTCGATAGATTGGAGCGTAAGAGAGTAAGCGTTCAGAAAAAAAAAAAGTTATTCATTATTAATAAAAAACATAATCCCAGTTGCCACAATTTATGTCAAAAATTACATTGTTCACTGTTTAATTGAAAATAATTTTATATTCTTTCGATCAAATGCAAATCAAATCCCTATAGCAGCTGCTAATTGTCACAGGCTGAACTCAAACCCTACGGATAGTAAATCTCGGAAAAATCGCTATCTCCCACCTGGTGCTTTACCCACTGAGCTATCACAGCGGTAACCCTTTGCTTAAATTCTACTCACAAATGTCCAACAGGGCTGATATCTGGACTGCATGCTGATCAATTCTTAACTCGAACTCCAACTTCTGGAATGTAATCCTAGACTATTCTCAAGATGTGCGGTCATCCATTGTCATTAATAAAGTGTAAATTTTTTTTCAGATGAAACCAACATAAGGCATAACGTTTTGTTCAAATTCTTCAATATGTCGAGGGGTTATTAAACCAGGTTGATGAGGACGGCCTTACCTAATGATAAAAATAGGATCAGGTCATGCTTCTGTAGAAATTGCTCCCTAGGTCATGCATAAACCACCACTGTAAATGATCCGCTCTTCAATGCAACACTCAACAAATCCCTCCCAATGAGCGTCTTTGGTATATTATTTTTCTCCTGTCGTTACCATGCAGACAAATTCTGGTGTCAATAGGAAACAAAACACATCCTTGTTGTGTTACAGTCCAGTTCAGATGATCCAGTATAAAGTGAAAACGTGTGTGACGATCAGCTAACGCTCGTTTTGGAATCGTTGCAAGTCTACGAGGACACAGGTTACCTTCCTGTAGTCTTCGCCTTACGACTGTATTCAGTGTTAGTCAATGGGGATTCAATGTTAGTCAGTAGACTCACTGAATCCTTGAATGTCACGTAGGTGTTGCGACTGGTGTGCAAATGATTGCAGCTGTGTCCATAAACTGTCAGTTAATTTTGAGAATTTACCATCCTTTAAATAAAATCATATCTTTTGAAGTAATGAAGATGAAAAAAAGGACAAAAAATCTTGTAATGTATAATCTTGAGGAAGAGTGCCTCCTTAAGGGAAACGCCAATTGCGAGTGGTAACGTGATTGTGGCAATTCAGATTTTTTCTGAAATAAACACTGATTTTATCGAAGCGTTAAATCGTGATTGATCGTGAAGCGTCAAATTAGGTGGTTTGAAAAGCATATTACGAATATTGTTTTCTGAAGTACAACTAGGCAGTTCATGAACCTGTCGTCGATTGACTCAGCATATGATGCAGTAGCTAAAGTAAGACAGGATATAAGCAAAGTAATACAATTTTAATATGTTGACACTTACACGCTGCCAAATCAAAAAGCAATATGTAGATGTTTTATTTAGTAATCAATATTCCAAGTTAATTGAGAGTCGACATATACTCCAAGAAATTTCGCAACCTCCATTTGTTGTAAACTGTTATTATTCATCTTAACTAAGACGCTGTAATATATTTTCTGTGTTGAACAAAGTACTGGCTTAGGTTTTGTACCATTCCATTGTTCCATACCATTCAGATCCATTGTCACTACAATATTTCTGCATTGAAATTACTGTTACTGGTGGCTCTCCGGCTAAGTTCTCCCAAGTCATCAGATTGGATCAATAACAAGTTATCGTCCTCCAATAATGAGATGAATGCATCGTAAATATGACGGCTAATATTGTTGATAAATAAAATAAATAATAAGGGTACTAGTATACTTGCCTGAGGTACACCAGAGGAAGTTCTACTTAGACTTGACATATATTTTTGAGAATAAACAGGTAATACAACATATTGGGTTCTATTCTCCAAATAAATTACAATCTAATTTAAGGCGACACCACGGATACCATATTTTTTCAATTTATTAATTAGGAACTAGTGGTTTACCGTATCAAAAGCCCGGGATAAAAAATAGGCGTTTTATTTATTTTATTATTATTATTATTTAAAAATAGAGTTTTTTCATTGTTACTAATGTTATGTAAGATATTGTTGCACAATGATAAAACAGCGTCTTGATTTGCTAGGTCCTTTCGGAATCCATACTGATGGCTAAATAGGATGTTCTGTACTCAAATTAAGTTATTTGATCTAATAAAATATGCTCTTTGAGATATCATAAAAAAATGCTGAGAGTAGATCAATACCTCTGTAGTGTTCTAAGAGACTTCTTTTTGCACATTTCCAATGGAAAAGCTTGATCAAATATGATTATAAAGATATGTCTTTATAAATAATAAATCTTTATATATAAGATCTGCGAAAGCGTTACAATCTGCGTTCAGTTGCATCTGGTCCCAGTTTCGTTTTGACAGCAAATAACTAAAATAATTATTATTTTCTTCACTATTAAAAAAATCTTACATCAGTAAACATTCTCCAACTCAGTTTCTCCTTTTTTACTAAGTTGGTGAGACACAATTATCATAAAATGATCAGAAAAGGTCACAGTAAAAATATTTTGATGTAAAGATCTCTAGTCAATATTATTAAAAATATTATCTATAGTTTTTGATCGGCGTTAAATTTCAGTGATTTCAGAAAACATTTCTTAAGATTGTAGTAAGCTAAAATATTACATAATTGCATAGCATTTGCATCTACCATCTTATTGCACTGAATATCAAAATTAAAATTAAAATCGCACATAAGAATGTAGGTACAGTATACTTATAAAAACAATCAACCAATCAACCACAAAAACATATAACTATTGTTTTGTGTATATACCAGTGATTACTTCCACAAGTGCATATTCCAATAACATTTCGGTTCGTGTGACTTTACATGATTTTCTAGAGATATCCACTTCAGATTTTATAAAAATAGCTATACCTCCTTGTTTAAAATTCGAACTACAGAAATAAGCAGTTAACCTGTACATTGAAAACGTTATGGTAATTATTTATTTTTCATCACAATTTGTTTAAGATATAACAGCTGGATAATGTAATGATTTTAAGAGAATCTGTTTTTAAGAGAAGAAGAAATGCTTCGGTTCTGTTACGAAGACTTCTAACATCTAGGTTACAAATTTTTAACGGAGACATCTAAATATGCCCAAACAATTTTGTGAATTTTATGAAGAATACGTCATATGTTACCACTAGTAGAGGAGCTTACATCTGTTTATTTTCACACTCCAAATTTTATAAATCTGAGTATAACCGTTCAAAAGTTACGAGAGGGAGGGGACTTGTATATAAAAAATGTTGGGGCACTATATATAAAAAACAATGTTTTCCTATACCAACAAGATTTTATTTAATTTATAAAGTAACAGCAGTTATTGAGAATACTTTTGATTTAACAACATTTTGATTTACTTTATATACAATTTGTGTAAAGCCGACATCGGCCAGTTGTGAAAAAGGACAAATTTAATGCTACACTTCTCGCTCTAACAACAAGCACAGGTGATGAGAGGGGCCGATCTTATTCCCTCACTACCTTCGATGCGTGTGCGGTTGCTTCTTTTCTGTCGTCTCACTTCTGGAGTGGGTACTGGAACCTTCGGCGTAGAAACAAAAAACTGGACGGTTTCCACGAAACACCGAACTACTACACTTTTCTCGACGCGCGTTTCGCCAACCAGTTGGCATCTTCAGGAGGAGATTAAAACTAAATTCTAGCCTAGACACTTGCACTATTTATACCAAATTTGTGGCAACAAATTTGGTATAAATAGTGCAAGTTTGGTTTAAATATTAAATTTGGTATAAATATTTGGTACAAATTGGTTGGCGAAACGCACGTCGAGAAAAGTGTAGTAGTTCGGTGTTTCGTGGAAAACGTCCAGTTTTTTGTTTCTACGCCGAAGGTTCCAGTACCCACTCCAGGAGGAATATTGAAACTAAATCAAAAGTAATGTGGAGTCAAAATTATATTATTCGAAACTAAAAAAAATGCTAGAATTTAAAAACATAAAAATATACCAGGTGTTTGCAAGTTGAGCTATTTTTAAATTTGGCTTGTTCGTGAGGAGACTGTAAGTTATGACAAAATGTTTTCAATGAAAACTTTTTTCAGGTAAGTATCTGCTTTTAAATTTCGCTAATTTCAATAACACAAATTTTGACTAGTCATTCTGATTGGACCCGGTTTATTACTTGACGACATCTGCCGAATTAATGCCTTCTAGTTACATTTTATTACAAAGTTTAACAAGATTTTTGTTGGATATAATTAGATTAAATTCTTGGTATATTAGTGGTGACGGCTTGAAATATATTCAGAAAATTCCAATGTTAACGTCTCCCCGATGCAGTACACTTAATTTAAATATATCTACGGCATAGCTCAGATTTACTAGCTACGTAGAATGTTCTGCTGCATCTTAATGTCGTGCTTAAAAAATTAATGGCGTTAGGTGCCGTTAACATTCAACGCCTAACTGGTTAATTAGTTAGGTAACTACAATAAAGCATTCACAATATACTAATCTAACTACAAAGGGGATTTGTGGATAGCTTTGCCTACTGTCAAGAAGTCAATGGTTAGTAATTGACAGCCAATTGGCCTGATCTTGCATTTTATTTTTATTTTGTTGTTACAAGTAATGGAACTACTCAGGTAAATAATACAAAGTGTGGTTATTAAATAACCGAGTGCTATCATAACACTTTTTATTCGTTACCAATTACAGTAGGAACTTTTTTCACCTTCAATGTAGGGGAACACGGGGGAATCAGAGCCAGTGGGTAATGAGAACCACTCTGTTTTTTTTCTGCCATCATATAGTGTAGAGGTGCGCGTGAGGGGTGCGCCTTACCGTCGCATCGCTGCTTAGTTGACTTTAGACGCACAAATAGGTCGCACGTCGGTTTTTCAGGCGACTGCTCTAATTGTTTACGATCTTCAAAGACAAAATGTAAGTGTTTTATTCTTTGTATTATAAATGTTGTCCCTTTTAATCTGTAAACTGGTCATTAGAAATCAGATAAAAAGGTTAATCTATATTAATAATCAATTGTATTTTGACAATAATACGGTAAGTAAAAAATATATGTTTGGGGTAATTGGAGTCAAATGGCTTCCATTACCCCACTTTGGCTCCCACTACTGCACACTGAAATAAATTTTATAACTATTTTCAGATGCCGCGAAAACGTGCAAGAACTACGGAAAAGTGTCAATGGAGTCTGGATTTGCTAGATCGTGCTATCAGGAGAGTCAATGATGTTGGTATATCCCTGCATACGTACGGTACATTACAGAAAAGATATCGTAGATCAGAACAAATGAAAACTCGTCTTGGGAGAAAACCAACGTTTTCTATGGATCAAGAAGGAATTTTAGCTGACCACCTAATTCGAATGTCTAATCTCTTCTAAGGTTTGGACTATGAAATTTAGAAGAATTGCATATGAGTGTTATTTTTCTGGAGATAAATGAACTGTAGTTTCTAAAGCTAATTTAATTACATCTTATAAGTAAATAGCCTTAGGTTTCTTAATTTGTATGAGAACTGTTATATTTTATGTTTTGTTGGTTTTTGTGTGCGTTAGCTTCCATTGCCCTGGTGAATCTCATTACCTCATAGTCTGGCTCTTATTACCCCGACCCTTGGGTAATGGGATCCAATGCAACTTTTTTAAAAATGAGGATTAAATATATGTTTGTTCTATTATATTGAATTTGGATGTTAAATGGCGAAAGTTAATTAATTATACTATTCAAAACACCAAAAAGTATATTAAAATGTTATCATAAACAAAAGTTTTTCGAGTTTTTCCTTATGTGGCGCCAATTCTCCCGTGCTCCCCTACTCCCCTTGGCGATCTCTACACTGCTTCATACGACTTTTACATTGTTGAAAGCAGTGCTGGAAGTCCACTTCTGTCAGCTGGTTTAAAACCAGTCGCTTTTGCTTTAACCGCTTCCACACTTTCGAATCTGGTCCACTTCAACGCCGATTTGACCTTGTAAATAAAAACACAATAATGACATATTTTGTAAAAATCGCCTTCAAAGACAAAGCAGAATATGTCGGTGCATTGTCTTGGTCAATCTTCCATGATTTGGTCTTCCACAAATCGGGTCTTCGTCTTCTCATACGCTCACGAAGGGTCGTCAAAACCTCCATGTATCAATGTTTCAAATGTCTAAAAAGACGATCATCATCGCTTTGAATTTGGATTTGCTCATACTGGCTTTTTTTACCTTAGCGAGTTCGGGCTCTTCCAATGCATGGATTGGGGCTTTGTTTCGGGGTCGTAAGTAAAAAAAAACACGATTCATCACAAGTTATCGCCGTGTCTAACAAGCCTGGATCAGTGTAAATGTTGTTTAGAATGTCAGTGCAAATTCATGTACCCAGATTTTGCAATTCATGCAAAATCTGGAGAACACATTCTTTGTCGATTTCTGTTATTTCAGCAATCCCTCGGATATTTAGACGACGATCTTCGCGGATTAATTTGCCTATTTTTTCAATGTTTTCGTCCGTTTTTGACGTTGAGGGCCGTCCGGGGCGCGCATCGTCTTTGGTCGTTTCACGTCCCTCTTTAAACCGTTTGAACCATTCCCGCACACCTACCCATTCCCGCACACTTCTTTTAACATTGCATAAGCTTCTGTAAAAGTTTTCCCCAGTTTAACAAGAAACTTGCGATTAATCCGTTGCTCCATCTGAATACTTAACATTTTTCGACGCGTCACTTGTGCGTAGACTATTTCAAACGACTCCTACAGTCAAACTGAGCTCAGGGTGGAGAAAGTATCATCAGACACAGTTCTGTTCAAATTTGTCGCTACACGCTCGCAGCGCGCAGCTTCATCAGTTCGGTTATTTAATGGCCACACCTCGTACTATGGGGTAAAATGGAGTGTTTTTCAAAATTTTCAGTGTAATCTATTTTTCTTTTGAAATTTCAGTTAGTAATTATATTTATTTGTTTTTCACCATCGTGGGCGGTATGTAGAGTGAAAGTGCGTTTTTTTTAATGTGGTTTCCCCAGTAGGCTTAATTCACAATACGCACTGTTTGAAGCTCACATATTTACTGTTTTCAATCTTGTGGATGTACTTGTTGTTAGAGATCAATATTTTGTTCAGAATCTTCCTCTTCTTCCTTAGTCTTATCTTATTTGGAACTTTGACTCATTTCTGTAGTGAAGAATTGATTGATGACAGTAGTTTCCTCATCGTCATCATCAGGATCTAATAAAGTTTCTAGAACATTTAGAAATAAGCCTCCAAAAAGTATACTTAATAGAGCTTTAATCCCTCTTTTCTACATCCTCATGAGTCATGAGCCTGTGGTTGAGTACTACATTTAATACATTTGCACGATATTAATTTTAATACAAGTAGTAACAGTAGAAGCGGGGTCTCTTAAAGTTGTTATGTGAGTTCGGTAAATTTTATTCTTCAATTCCTATTATTATGCATTTGTTGATCTGTTTTACCATTATCAAACTTATGTGGCATCACTTGTAGGGGAAGCCTGCTAAATGAAGTATAATTTTTGTCACGGATCTCGCAAAATGTAGATATCATGCGGAAGTATAAAACTAAAATTAAAGTGTTCTACATTATGATATGTAATTTTTATAATGTAACTCTAAACACTATCTATTAATCTATTAATCATGGAAACTACTGTCATATACTGTCATATACGAAACTGAGGGAGAAGAGGATTTTCAGAAAAAAAAAACATACCGCACAACCAGCCTATCCAAATTACCAAAATATGGAGACATCCAAAAAAAAACGTCATCAAAGTTGGCCGAGAAAAAAAAACGTATTTCTATTCTTGATCGAATTTATAACCTTATTTACTTGTCAAGACTGTCACATCAAATGACAGCCATTGTTTATTTTACAAATTGTGACAGTCACTTGTCAAAAGTTTGACATAGCCGAAAAGCTTAGACATGACCGCTATTTCCTTCTCTCTCGTTCATAGCCAGAGTTGTTGACGTTTTTTTTGAATGTCTCTATATTAAAAACAGTAAAAATGTAAAGTTCAGACAGTGCCCACTGTGAATTAGGTCTACTAGAGAAACCGCATCAAAAAACGCACATTTTACTCTACCTCCATCAAGTGGTGAAAATCAAAGAACTATAATAAAATTACAAATATACTCCACTTTACCCCATTGCATATCGGAAAGTGAACGAGAGAGGTGGAAATAGCGGTTATGTCGAAACTCGAAGCGAAACTTTGTTGTTGACATATTTTTGACAAATGGCTGTAAAAATGCTATCACATAATGTGATGCCTTGACAATACAGTAAGGTTATAGACTTAAGATTAAGAATAGAAATACGTCTTTATTGGTCGACCAACTTTGATGACGTTTCTTTTTTTGAATAGCTTGTTCTTTACTGAGTAAAAAGTTTAATACAACATATGTGTGTAGAACATTTTATGGCCTACATTTTTGATAATAGCAATTGTTCACATTACTCGTACCAAAAAAGTAGATATTTGCGAAAAAAGAATTTTTCGAGAAAAGGTTTTAAAGTTAAAATTAATTACTACATCAAACTTAAGGACTATGCCAAACTTTCCTTGAGCATTGAAAAGGTAACATTGACAAGGTAAAATACTACCTGCTGTCCGGATTATCTTTATTGGTTATACTTTTTTTTTGTTAATTAATTAGTAGATAACTCATTAATTAGTAACTCATTTCTATTAAGATATATCTGACTACTCCTCATACTACACCTCTAAATATTAGGAGTTCCTCCCCAATCACCCGGTATTTCGAACATATTGAATAAGCAGTCAATATGTCAATATACCATAGTGCATTATGCATTTTTTTGACGAAATTCACTAATTTGGCTAAATTCCCTAATCCGGCCATCTTTCGATTTTATATTTGTGAAGTGAAAAAAATACATTTTTTAAATAATGTTGTTTCTTTAAAAGTCTCTTAAATCATAAGAAAATTATGTTAAAATGATTGAACGTACTAATTAAAATTAAGTTTCTCGATTTCACGTGTCTACTAAGAATATTCAAGTTTAAAATTAACGTCAACCTGAAGGCTGCTAATGATCAAAATCGGATTATATCTCGTGGATCTTTATATGAACGTGTGCGTCATACGTACATTTACTTGTATGTATCATCACTTTGTTTAGCGAATGTACACTTCATCTCAAGCATAGACGATTAAAACAAAGTTATAAGTTGCTAGTGTATATTTGAAGTTGGTTCCCTATTCAAAGCAGAAGATTAGGAGATGATTATTTCAAGCCATCTAGATCCTGAATATCTCTGTTGTTAATTACACCTCACTGATCTCCTTGAGTGCTACAAAATCTTAATCTTAACGTCCCACCCTTCGTTTCTAAATGATTAATGCGGGATTTACAGAAAATTTACCATTAATGGATTAAGGTATCAATTTCAGTATATTATGTACAGTACGCAGACCTCACGTACAGGGTGTTTCGTCAAATTAGGGAAGGTCCAAGGCAAGAGTTTGTGGTTATGTGGTCGTTGGGTTATGGGCTATTTAAGTTTAAGGTAATGACCTTAAACTTGAACAACAAATGCTAAACAAGATATGTGGTTTTTAGTGCTCAGTTCTACAAATCCCGGAGTGTTGAATTATTGGGTTTGAATTTATGGAGTGATGAGGTTTGAATCTGAATATGTCCCTCTGCAGACCTTCATGCCAAAGAGTTGTATGGTTTGTGGTTGCTTGATGAATGTTCCCATCCGGTACACATACCTGCATATAATTGTGAGATTTTTTTCAGAGAGTGTAGTATTATTTTTTGTGGTCCTGTGTCATTTTTCATAAAAAAATAGGTAAATGTCCCGGAACCTTCGCCAAAATATAGAAATCGCTATTTGAAGACCCACAAATTAGAGGAATTATATAAAAATACTGCAGACTTGTAAATTATGTAAACTGTTAACTTCTATATGAATTTAAACGAAATGTTCTACAAATGTGATCATTTATGTTTTATGAATTTAAATCGACATACAAAATGACAACGATCGAAAACATTCTTGGGCCTTCGGTTTTTGTGTCTAGCACGGTGATACCTAAAGTAATGTAATTTTTCGTATGGAGTGTTTCTTGGAAAAATCTTTTATAGTGCAACCTTATTGTTTCTTTCATTACAGAAATATTTTACGATATGACAATTTTGAAAGTTTCCTTAAATAAAGAATAAGAAACTAAAAAATATTTCTCTTTTATCATAATCGAATGCGTATTTCTACAGAAAATAGCATACAAAGAACTTCTCTTCTCTTAATGAAGAATATTTCTTCATTAAAACTATATTTCATTTTCTTGCAACCAGGCTGCGATATAAATGCAGGAAATCATATTTCCTCGAGAAGTGTTCGAATAAAACTCTACAGAGGTAAATCATGGAAAATGGGAAAACGCAAAGTACATTAGTTAAACCAGATTAAACAAAAAACTCGTGAAAAAGCGCTTTTGCAGCAATCAAAACAAACATTGTATAAAAACCAAAAGTAAAACACAAACAAATACCGCCAATAATCCGTCGGACGGCAGGATCAGGGCCTAGTTCATTCCACAATGTGAAACACAATCGATTATACACTTCCAGCGTTTAACAGGCAGGCAACCGCCGAGCCACTCGTCAATTTTCCCCAGTTTTATACACGAAAAATAACACAAGGATGCATGTCTCATTTGAGAGAAACGCAATTAAAAGCAGTGATACGTTAGCAAAGATCCTTATTGGCAAAAAGCATATATTTTCTATTGAAAACATTAAGAAAAACTGCTTTTTCTTTAACAAATGTGTACATGCATATATACATATGTATATGAAGAGGATATAAATATACTTTATTAAATTAAGATCTTCTTAGATTAAATTAATCTAAGAAGTACATATATTAATTTATTTATGTATTTATTTCTCACTCCTAAAAGGATTTACAAATACTGTCAAATGTCCTCTAAAGTGTCAGTATCACATAAGAAAAACAAGAGATTATTGTCCACTTCTGATACAGCAGAAACGTTGGCAGTTTGTGAATCAGTGTACCAATGAACTCCTCCACCTCCAATAAGAAGTACAATATTACTGCCTAGTTTAACGGATGTCTGATTTACTGAAGATGAACTCATTTAATTAATTAATGAACAACTAAATTCATGCCTAACAACAAAGCTCCAGAGCCAGATGGAATCAGATGCACTTTGTTGAAGAAATGTGCCACTGCCACATAAATAAATGTATAAATAAATGCCACTGCCACGTGATAAATTGGGTGTCAATAACTAAATAACTATCTTTATAACTAAATAACTATCATATGTAAGTAACATCTACGGTATACAACCTTCTTACAGCAAGTATTTCTTTTTTTATGAGGATATACGAGCAGTTGAAGTATAACCCCATTGTGTAACGCATTAAGTACAAAAAATTATGCTGATAAACATTTGTTTTTCTATATTCAGAAGCAAACCTTCTTAAAGATTTCATTATCAGCATGCAAAATATTGTTTTCTAATGTTCGGCAAACTTATTTTCTTTCTTTTATTGAAAACGTGCGAAAGAGTGTGCTTCACTCTCACAATTTAATGTCAAACGTTTTTCTTAATGATTCTTGGTTGAAACAATTATTAAGTAACTTGCTGCAAAACCCCTCACTCGAAATAACAAATTCGAATCGAAAATGTATAAAGTGTGCTGAAGATTCTTCAGCATTTTGCTGTAGATTGGAAGAGTGAGGGAGCAATTCTGACACCGAATTTGTATAAAATAGTACTTCGGAAGCCATATATCGCATGTACATTTCAGACAAATTTTTATATTTAAAATCACTAGACATATTGTCAAATGTCAAAAATATACGTTTCCATAAAAATCTTACTTAAAATAGACTTTTGATTGCACAAGCTTGCACAGTTCTGGTACACACGCTCGGTTTTGCACTTGGGCCAGGCATTATTGAAATTTATTGTCTTCAAGTCGTTTGTACAATAATAATTAAAATTATTGCTAAAAAGTTTGCACAGACGTTCAAGTACGCTTGTAAAAAATATTGATCAACCATGCTTGTTTAAACTTGCGGTTACTTATGTAGCTATCTTTATATACCTACTGGTGGCCATTGAAAGTGCAACACCCTGAAGGAGTTGCGTAAAATAACTCAAACAGCCTTTAAATAATGTATTATAATAATAGATTACTATTACTGTTGTAATAACTGATTACTGTTACAAGCTTATCTGATAGGCTGAATTGATAATACTTAATAGGATACGTGTCCCCCACGTACTCTATAGCAGCTTCTAGACGCCTTGGTGGGGAATCAAACAGCGTTCGAATGGTCTCTTGAGGTATAGCATTCCAGATAGCTTGTACCCTCGTCCATAATTCCTCTGTTCCACTTGCTGTTCCAGCATATGTTTGGAGTCTTCTTTTATCACATCCCATACATTTTCTATGGCGAATAAACCTTGGTTATGTGAAGGCCAATGTGAAGTCGTTTAACTGCGTGTTCATTCAGAAGCTGTGTCTCGTTTGCTGCTTCATGTGGTCTGGCATTATCGCGTGGAAATATGGCACCTACATGGCTCTGCAGATAATATACTACCATTGGTCGTAGTACTTCATCGATACACTCCTTGCTGTTTAAGGTACCTTGAATCCGAATAGAGGTGAACTGTTGTTATAAAGTATACCATAATCACTTTTGTTTATATACAGAGCGTCATTATACACATTATACACTGATGACTTTTGCGTTTCCCTTAGCGTCTTCGAATACGGAGCCGACCGTCGTGTTGCTACAAACAAAACCGGGATTCAGCAGAGAAGATGAGATTGTGCCATTCCTCCTCCACAAATGCTTTTCTTGGTACCATTGAAGACGACGATGTTGAATAGTCAGCGGAAGTCGCAACAATTGACGTCGTGACGGCCAAAATCGAACAAGCTCTGACTAATTGGGTTGCTGTTTGTGTTCAGTCTCTTAATGCTAATTGATGAAGGTGGCGCTCTTTGCGGTCTGTAGCTCGCCTTCGCGCACAAGTGCCAGATCGTCTCACGGTAGTGTGTTCCTATTCCACTACCACCATATATCCATGACTGTGCTTGCATTTCGCCCAATATGAACCCATATATCTCGACATGACATAGGTACCTCACGTAATCCTCAAATTCGACCTCTCTCCAAATTCACCAAGTTGCTCGTATGGATGTCGTTATCTTCGACGGAGCATTTCGTGGCACTTGTCGTCACTCACTGCATCAACAAAACTAACACGAAACATTGATAAGTAGACCATTTTATAGTTCCTTAGGTGATGTGACCCTTTCGCATGTACCTAAATTTCTCAGAAACGATTCGCCGGAAATTCCTCAAATTGTAATCATTTTTTATTTCATCATAACAAAAAAAAAACGACGTTTTCCACGAAACACCGAACTACTATACTTCTTTTCTCGACGGCATCTTCAGGAGAAGATTACAACTAAATTGTAACCTACACACTTTATAGTATACTTACTGTATAAGTAGTTCGGCGTTTCGAAGGTTCCAGTACCCACTCCAGGATCATCATAACAAACCAAAATACGCAAGGTCATGACGTTATTATTGTTTATAGTGGGTGTTGCAATTTCAATGGCCATCAGTATACTGCCCTTGAGCTCTGGGTGGTGGCCATGACATACAGTTGTTTAAAATTTCAGCAATATGTACTTTTTCGGGACGCGATTTTTTACTTTAATGATACTCGAAGGTCTATTTTTTGTACCTACATATATAAACAAAGATAAACATAATCAAGATTAAATTATATTTTTATGTTAAATGTACCTAATATTTTTAATTTTGTATATTACGAGTATTGCAGTAGACACATTCGTTTTTAATTCCAGTAATGTAATACATATAATAATTCAGTAATGCTGGAAAAGTATATTGTATACGCAACTCTAACAAAACATAACAACGAACTGTATTTATAAAGTACCTGTAAAAAAAAACAACTTTTAAAAGGCTAGTATACACTCGTAACACACACGTGCATATTTAGAGGGCAATATATGGCGCAATTATCAGTTTTTCCAGCGCTCAACGCGCGGAGATCAGTTTTGGGTTGGCCGCGAGAGGTTTTTTTAGGTGCCGCTTAATGAGATTGTGGATTCCATTAGCCGTGTAGGTGAGCTTTTGGTGAAAAATGCACACTACTTGATGTATTTAAACCGGCTATTAGGGTTTCAGTTTCACCTCAAACACGCCACACAACACTGCCAGCTTTCGATCAATCGCTTACACTTTTATTTGTTTTTGGGATTCAGCGTAATATATTATTGCCAAACAATTTCGATGATATGTTAATCCATGTATTCTTTTTTCGAGTAATACATGGTATCGAACATATTAAGATATATTTGCGATATAATCAAACTATTTTAATAATAAATATTAAATTTCTTTGCTGCGATACAAAAATCAGGGAAATATAAAATTGCAAATACCCGCAAAATCTTTGCCAGTACCTTTTAAACACTTCTATAAATTGACTTTTTCTTTCTTAAAGAATTCATTCATTTAAGAAAAATAATTTGTAGGCGGTATCATCTGGACTGGTTTG
Organism: Aromia moschata; assembly: GCA_029963805.1. NCBI lineage: Eukaryota > Metazoa > Arthropoda > Insecta > Coleoptera > Cerambycidae > Aromia > Aromia moschata. The sequence continues at coordinate 37,206 of JAPWTK010000500.1, read as the reverse complement.
AATAGATACGGATTATTTAAAATTAATGGAAGTTGGTCCTATTAAACCAACAATATTCTATGATATATCAAATTGATATCTTGCTTTTATTACATTCACGATTAAAAAAATTAGAGTTATATACCGGGTGTCTCAGTTGTATTGTTCCAATGGCATATCTCCGTTAGTTAATAAGATATAAATTTGAAATTTGGGGCGTCTAATTTACACATAAATTTCTGTACATAGAGCCTAATATTAATATTCTGCTACTTCCGGTTTAACCGGAAACGACCCTAACTTTCTTATTTCAAATGACACCCTGTATATTTTTCTCAAAATTTGAATTCTACATAAAATTCCCTTTTCAATGATGTATCACACTTTGTATTTTGGATTTGAGAAAGGAAGCAAATCGAATTTTAAAGATTTTAAAATCTTTAAAATCTTTAAAATAAAAAAAAGTTGCTAAGATTTTTCAAGATATACATGTTTCAGATCTCTGTCAAAAACAATAGTTAATTGGATAAGGGTGATTTACAAATATTTTGTTGAACGTCAAATCATAGAAAAATAGATATGTTAAATAAATTACAAGGAACTATTACGACAATAATTTATGGGAACGTGACTTACGAATATCTAATTGACACAATAACCATGAGCACCAGAAATTATGCTAAAGAAAATGTTCAAAGTGTTGTCCATTTGATTCAACGCAACATTCGGCTCGATGCAAAAGTTCACGAGTGGTAACACTTCTAATAACTGGACATTAAGAGCTTCACATTCATTTCTAATTATATTTTTTAAGTCTTCTATATCTGTAAGAGGCGTCTGGTACCTATACCTTATGCTTTAAATACTCCCAGAGAAAATAATCCATCGGCGTTAAGTCGGGTGATCTTGGAGGCCATCTTATTGGTCCATTCCAATCCACTTATTTGGAAAAAAATTATTTAAATAATCATTTACAGCTCTAGAATTGTGAGGGGGTGCTCCATCTTGTTGAAAATGCATGTTGATACGTAAGTATCTCCAGTGGAAGATACTGGAGATACGTATTAACATGCAACTAGATTTCAAGAAAATCTAAAAATTCGCCCTGAAGGAATTCTAAGTATCCCCCTAATGTTCCTCCATAAAACTTTGGTCTAATAATGTACCCATCGATTATGCCACACCACACATTAATTCCCCAAATTCTTTGAAAATTAATCTCTCTCATTCAATGAGGATTATCCTCAGACCAATAATGACAATTGTGCCGATTTATAGTTCCAAAGTTCATGTTCAAGTTCAAATTATCATGAAAACGGCTTTCATCTGTCCATAATATTGCCATCTTCATGAGCAGTCGCTACCCATGAAAGGAAACGCCATTCTTCTCTCATAATCTTCTGGTTCTAATCCTTTGTTCTAATGGGTTCTAATTCTAATACGGAGGATATCTCTCTCCATAAACACGTAACGCATCACGCCTATTTTTCCTACATTCCCCATAAATTAGGATCATAACTAACTTTTCTACATTTGAAAAATTGTCGTTATTCATTTATTAATACCATTTTTGTTCGAAGCAATTTTGAGTTTTAATACAAATTAATAACTCTATAAACTGTCAAAGTCAAACAGTTAACAAGTATCCAAATATTTTTAAAGCCTGCTTTAGTTTTCCTGGGTTCATCGATTTAGTTTCACACATCATTTACACACACACACACACATTTACACACATTTACACACACAATCATTTTTTTAAAATTTTTAAAATTCGATTTTCCGTCCTTTCTTAAATCCAAAATACAAAGTGTGATACATCATTGAAAAGGTAATTTTGTGTAGAATTGAAATTTTTAGAAAAATATACAGGGTGTCATTTGAAATAAGAAAGTTAGGGTCGTTTCCGGTTAAAACCGGAAGTTGCAGAATATTAATATTAGGCCCTATGTACAGAACTTTAGGTGTAAATTAGATGCCCCAAATTTCAAATTTATATCTTATTAACTAATGGAGATATGCCATTGGAACAATACAACTGAGACACCCGGTATATAGATATACATATATAGATATAGATATAGAATATGGTAATATGTAAAGGTACAAAGATGCTTTTTTATAGATACTTTTAGATGTAGACTTGTTATTGATATTAAAATCTGCTCCAGGAACTAAACCTCTCAAATCTGAAGTATTTTTTTGTGCGGAAACCGAATTTTTATCTCAAAAAAATCTTTCTACCTCGCAGATCCGCAGTAAATGCCGGGTTTTTGTTGACAAAATATATTTTTTTTTGAAATATTAGGTAATTAGAGTTATCATTTCTTAACCACACATGTCATTTCCGAAGTATTTTTAAGCGCCGAATGCGATACCGTTGTCAAAATTTGTGCTAGACCCTTCCATTTCCTATAAAATGAGAATTTAGAGTGAAAAACAGCCCCAAAATATAATCATTTGTGTTTTTTAATAACGTATGACATGTCATTTCGGAAGTATTTTTAAGCGCTGAATATGATCCCGTTGTCAAAATTTGTTCTAGACCCTTTTATTTCCTGTAAAATGAGAATTTAGGGTGAAAAACAACCTAAAAATGGAAAAAATTGTGCTTTTCAATAACGCAAACAGACCAAAAACGGAAAAAAATTGTTTTTCAACAATGTATTTGTAATTTTGAGAACGGGATCACATTCAGCGCTTAAAAAATACTTCGGAAATGTCATGTCTGGTTAAGAAATGAAAAATATGATTAATGTTTAAAATATACATATTTCGCATAAAATATATATTTTGACAACAAAAAAACGGGATTTACTGAGAATCTACGTGGTAGAGTTTTTTTAGTTAAAAATTCGTTTTCAGCACAAAAAATACTTCGGATTTGATAAATTTAGTTCCTGGAGCAGATTTTTTTTTTGTAGACCTGTGCATTCATTTGTCTGTAGCTCACAAAATATTTACTTTAGGTACCAATTATGCTAGTTCGTTAAATTCAGCTCATCAACGAGGATCGTAAAATGTGAAAATATTCAGGACACTCGCTTTAAAACAAAAAATTGGTACGTCACCGTTTTTTTATAAACATTCTGTATATTTTAAACTATGTTCAAGTTATGGCTTTTTAATGCTAATTTTTAATTTATTTTTTTATTTATGTTTTATTTTAATATTACCTCTATTAACAAAGATATTTATGTAGTTCCACACTGTTAACCACCATTGTATAATATATGTGAAACTCTGTAGAATAAATAAATATTAGGTATTAGTTATGTGATTATTATATTAAATACATTACCGATTACGTACGTTACATAATACATACGTAAGTACATGCAAAGGTTTTTGGATATATGGACTTTTTGGCTCTTCTAAATCTAAACACGCGTTGTCGCATACAGCGTTAAAACGAATTGCGACCTGGAGTGCGTATGCGATTAGGTTGGAACATCGATCCGCAAAATGTATTTGAAACCCCAAACAAAATGGCGATGATATCAAAACTGCAGCATGCAATACCAGACGATGTAATTGCACATCACTTTCAAACAGAAAGCGTTGAATTCGAGAATTCGATTTTTATGGCAATAATTGCGTTGATGGAGGGTGAAATGTAATAAAGGCAATGCCTGTGGTTCTGTATAATACTGTCGCTTACATACGGTAATGAAAGTTTTTAAATGTTATACACTTTCCTTTGTGTTTTCGGTTTGGGAAAAGATGATAAAATTTAAGTCTAGTCATCTATTTATCAATTCAAACTTATATTATCAACTTAAAATATTTCTAATATCTTAAACTTCGATTTATAATAAAACAAATCGTTCAACAAGTAATTCGAATACAGTTTTCTTGATATTGGATATGTTGATAATTTTCAACCCAAAATTTCACATAGAATTCAAAAATGAAATAAAAAGAAGCATGTTCCATTTAAAATAACAAATTTCACAGCAAGTTACGATATCACCGGAAGTGCCCTGTTGATGTCAATATTTTTATCAAAGAGATCACACCAAACCCCTGTATACAAATTTATCGGAATGTATCGAATTTCCCGATGAGAAAAACCTGCGCAAAAATGGTTCCAAAAAAACTTTTCGCAGGAACAAAAAGGATATCAGGAGAGAACGGTGTCTTGACTTTCTAGAATGGATTGAAAATGATCCCCATTTTATGGAACTGGTGATGAGACTTGGGTGTTTGAGTACGACCAAGCGCCAAAGCATGTAATGGCACACTTCAAGCTCTTCAAGACCCAAAAAGCTAGGATCAGCAAGTCAAAGATCAAATTCATGCTCTGCCTCCAGGCCAAACAGTAAATCAACACTTGTACAGAGAGGTTCTTGAAAAACATCGAAAAAGGGTCATACGTGTGAGACCAAACACCAAGAACAACTGGATGTTGCATTACGACAATGCGCCTTGTCGCCCAGCACACGTTTCAGTAAACGAGTTTTTAGCCAGTAAAAATATTCCTGTGGCTCCTCAGCCTCCTTACTCGCCTGACTTGAGGCCTTGTGACTTTATTCTCAAAATTCTCTCAAGGGAAGTCATTTTGGGACCATAGAAAACATTCAAATTGCTACAACCGACCAGCTGAAGGCTATTCCATTATATAAGTTCCAGCACTGCTATGAGAAATGGAAGCACCGTCTCCAGCACTGTGTGGTTTCCAAGGAGGTTATTTTCAAGGAGACAACACTGAATTATAATTCTATTCAAATAAAAACATTTTAAAAAATTAGTCTCATTACTTAATTTACACACCCCGTAAATGGCTGTGCGAAAATTTTTAAAATCGGAGTATAGTTGCATCGAAATATTAATCGTTGTCTACATAGGTTATTTGGTGAAGGATAGAAATATATCATTGACTTCTAAATTCTGGCTTCTGGAAGAGTGGGAGGGCGGCCTTTAGAAGGCTGCAGCATTTAGGTCCCATTGGAACCGTTGAGCTTCCTCCCTTGGGAATTCAACTGATCAGCTATCCTAATCTTGTAAAAAAGAAGAGGACGCTGATTACGGGGATCTCCCTCATGTTGGCCAATGATGGCCAACATTCAGCCGTTATGGATTGTTTTATTTAGCTTCAAGTTGTGGAGGTGTTTTCTTTGCTGATCAATGTCCAATGAAAATGGCTTACTAAACGAATATTATTCCTGGCCCTGGTCATCGCCAGATATTCCATTCCCTCTTCTTTGTTGGGGTACTTTAGCAAGGTAGCAACTGCTTGTTTCATCCCATAGCTTATTCAATTTCACACGGGTATCTTCTCTGATAGGTGGCGGACTAGGAAGAGGGCTCGGGCTGAAAATACTCCGGCTTTCCTCGCTTACTTATCAGATTTCTTGTTGCATCTGCATTGCGCATGGCCTTTCATCCAACAAAAAGAAAATTGTTTATGAAAGCCGCACCCGCTAATGATTGACTACATTTATTTACTGCCCCTGCTTGTATCCTATTTATCGACGAAGCTTGTCCGTATTTATGTTTCTAGAATTAATTACATATTTAGCGGTGTGAACGTTTACAACAGCATATAGAAGTAAAATTTGGAAGTAATACAGAGAGATAGTCATGTTCCGTACAAAGGTAGCAACAAATTTGGAAAATAGGAGCAGTAGTCCAGATGTGTACGACTATTTGAGAAAAACAATCTCTCAGACGGAGGCAGATAAAAGGTCAGAACAGTTATACGCTAGGATAACCTACCGGATTAACCATACGCTACCGGATATGGACGAAAACAGCCGAATGTTTATTATACATTAATTTTGAAGAATTTTTATAATAGGTTAAATAATATAATTTACGCCATTAACCTGTTAAATAAATAAATCATATTTTGAAGGAAGGAAGAAGTGCTGTGGAAATTAAATTTTAACACTGATGTTCTTGTTGATCCTCATAATTAATATAGATGCCGATTATTACAATGACAGTGATAGTTCCATATCTTTACGGAAAGCAGACACAGCCATTTAAAATGTATATCTGTATTTATTTGAAGCCTATTTAAGTGGTTTAGTTTCAGTACACGAAATTTTTTTAACTTTATTTTGTATGTGACCATACTATCCCTAAAACGAAACAGATTCCCACGGCACTACTGACTATGTCAACTATTTTTGAGGAACACGATATTCGCGCGTGACGAGCACGTGACTGAATAGTTCGCCGGTCTATAGCCGCGCGTCATTTGTGATAATTGATCTCATTATTTGTTAATTGAATTGTGGAATATTTAAAATCTTGTACATTTTTGAAATTTTCTTTTTGTTATATAATTCCATTTTTTTTTTTTTTTGGAGAAGGCGAGGTACTTGTTGCACAATCATAATTAGGAATTTTTTATATGTATCTACGAGTACGTATTTAGTATATAAATATAGAGAATAAGATTATGATAATGAAGTTATACAAAGTGAAGAAGACCAGTCAGAACAAGAAGATATTCCCCGAAAATGAGGAAATACGGGAAGAAATAAGAAAGCTAAAAAAATTAAAAAGCTGCTGGTGAGAATGATAGAGAGGCAGAACTAATCAAATATGGAGTAACACAATTACATTCACTAATTTGTTATTTAACCGAACTATGGTTACAAAATAAAATGCCAAAACACTGGAATACCAACATAATCACAACATTACACAAAAGGAAGAACGGATAAATGTAAAAAATTACAGGCCAGTGGCAGTTTTGAATATAGCCTACAAAATCTTAGCGAACTTAATCAATAAAAGACTAAAGTCACACGCTGAGAAAATACTGGGACTACCAGACTGGCTTCAGACTAGGCCGATCCACAATAAACGGCATACACACCAACAAGTATTCCAAAAAAAGTGGAAACACGACATATAAATACAGGTAATTTTCATCGTCTTCAAAGCTGATTTTGTCTTGGTCAACAGAAATGAAATAATAAAAGAACTAGAACTACTGGGAATACCTGAAAACCTAACTTAGAATTAATCGTGAATAGATAGAATTAATCATGAATAACACAACAGCGAAAGTGATATTCCAAGGAACAATAACGGAATATTTTGCAATAAATATGGGTATAAAACAAGGAGACCGCCATCCCCAGCAATGTACAATTTAATACCAGAAAGCGCTATACGTAAAGCGAAATTACATTGGAAAAACATGTAATCTACAAATCAGTTAAACCAGTCATCTACAAATAATAGCAAACGCAGCTGACGTGGTCATTGTAGCGAAAAAAAGAGAAGACTTAATAAGAGCTATAGATCAACTAGACAAAGGGATAAAAAAAGTTTGGTATTGAAATAATGGAAGAGAAGAGAAAATATAAGGGTATATGAAAAGACAGTACACATACACATAACCATCTGCAAACACAAAGGTACACATTCGAGTCAGTCAATACTTTCAATTATCTAAGCGTAACAGTGGGAAAAGATGGAACGAATATAGTGAAGGAGAGAATAAAGAAATGAAATCAAGTACATAGCAAAAATATAACATAAAGAAATATAACGGCAAAACATTAAATACATTAAATAAACAGACAAAAATGAAGATATGTGAAAGCTTTATAAAACCCGTAACACCATATGTAATGAAAACAATAGCAATAAATAAAAAAGAAGATATGTGAAAGCTTTATAAAACCCGTAACACCATATGTAATGAAAACAATAGCAATAAATAAAAAAAGAAGATTTAAAAATAATGAGGATAATATTAGGACCTTAACAACATAGGATGACTGAGAATATATATTAGAGGATAAAACCGCGAAAAAAACGCAGAAATAGAAAAAGAGATGATGATGATGATGATGATGATGATGATGGTGACAGCCACTTGTCAAAAGTTTGACAACAACAAAGTTTCGCTTTAAGCTTCGACATTTATTTACTTTTTGGTGACACAGAAAACCTGAAATCTTGCGCAATACGTCTGCAAACATTACGGAATTATATTCCTGTCTCATCCAGATTTGCCAGGGAGACAAATGAAAAACGTAACTAGATTACATTTGAAAAAAGCTGGCTTCCCTGCCCCGTCGTGATTCTAGACAATTCCGGATTCCCTTTGAAATCCCCGAAAAACCGAAACATAAACAGCGGAAAGCGGCGGTAAAAAAAGCGCGAACGTTTTCCGGCGCTAATCCCAATCCAAACTTTATTTTTAAATTAAATCCTATCAGTTGGGCCACGGGTTCTAGAGAGCGATGAGAAATGAAAAGGGTTAGACAAACAGTTTATTTTACGGCGGATTAACTTTTATAATCTGTTGACAGTTTTCCGTAACACTGTTGGTTTTCCGCCGCATAATATTCCCGCCTTTTTAGTCATGCGTCGATCTGAGGAAGTCTCCTTTGGGGAGTTTTCTCGAGATCTCCGCCACTCCTTACGTTCCAGCGTTAAAATCTCCGGATATTATTTCAATCGCAGAAATTAAAATGAACGTAATATGAATCTATGATTTGGAGTTTCAAATTTGAGAACTTTGAATATATAAAATTATTCTAGCTGCTCTCAAAAAATATTTGGTTAATCTGGGCCATAAGTTTGTACCGTTCTTTTTTTATTTACGTCATGATCTCCAAATGTTCGTAAAGAAGTCGTAACTATAACTTAAGAGATAGAAATAGAGGTCATGTTGAAACTTTTCGGTTATGTCAAACTTTTGACAAATGACTGTCACAATTGTAAAATAAATGATGGTTGTCGTATAATGCAACAGCGTTGACAATTAAATAAGGTTATACATTTAAGAATACGTCTTTTTTTACTAGGCCAACTTTGATGACTTTTTTTGGATGGATATAATAATGTAAATAAACTCATACATTTCAAAATTATTTTTGTTAATTATTAGTTAAAAACAATATGGAGTGCCAAATAGATTCACTTCAATGGTCCACTTTGATATAGACGATTCGTCACGTTCAGCAAGAAGTTTCTATGTAGTTATATCCAAATACAGAAAATATGAGTTTATCAAGAAAAACATGAAAACGTCAAGAGCATCGTTGAGAGGTTGTTCGATATTATCCCTATTATCCAAACATTTTTCCATCGCATTTTCAATCATCTTTTCCGGAACACGTTAGGAAAAACCACCTTTAATAAGGAAAACGTTTTGCAGAATGGCCTTCACCAATTATTGTTGTCCACTTTTTTTGGGTTTGGTAACTGAGAACGCATTATTGATTGATACACATATCGATATTTAATTTCCTTCTTAGAAGTCAATTCCGCGTAGCAAGTCTGAGCATACAGTGCCTGTAACCACTTCAGTCTATTCCCGACAGATGAAAGTGTTAAGTGACTTCTATTCAGTGAAATGTGAAGATAACAGAGATTGTAAAAATAATTCAGATATACTTGTAAGTAAACCGTGCTATTTATAAGAAGAGTGCTGAAAATTATTAAAAAGTACGATATTTTTTTAATATAACAAATAATAAATGAAACTAAGAATAACATTTTAATATAATAATAGGTGACGATAATAGTACTGCTTTAAGACAAACATATCCTATACTTCGTCGACATAAAAGATAACCCTCTCCAATAATTGAACAGTAGCAGTTTTTGAGTTACATCTTTATCGAAAATTCTTGTATATTATGTGAAAATATTATTAATGAATCACATATTCACTCAATATATTGCATGGAGATTTTAACACGTTATCATCGAATATCGAGAATCGATGATCACGTGGTATCCAGTAGACCCTTTCTACCATTTCAGAAGTTTGTTGTGTAATAAGAATATTACGAAACAGGTTAGCCGGAATCGATCACATGAAATGAAGGTAGGTGATTGTCTGCTGTTAGTTACTACTTACAAATTTACAGAATGAGTCAATTTCTTGAAATTCTCTGACATGCCCTTTTTGTTTACTATAATACCTATCAAATAAATCGCCGGTCGGATGACATGTTCGTAGAATATTCCAGAAATATGCCATCATTCAATTACTGAATTAAAAGGAAAGCAATGAAGATACTTATTTCAGTCTGTACGGAGATATTCCTTAAATTTACAATATAGATCATTATTTGCGTCAATATATGCATCTAATTGATGATGACTCATAACTCTAGATAAAATATATCTGCAGCTAGTATTCTGTAAAAATTCTGTATGCAAGATTTATATGCTGAAATATCGCCAGTTTTGTTTTCACTCACAAACTATGGATAGTACGATAAATGCAATTAATGATAAAGGGATATAATACGAAACCGTGAATAGTAAAAATTACACATCTCACTACTCAGATCAGTCAGTCTACTTTTATCAAGATCAGTCTACTTTTAAATAAAAACTGCAATGCAAGTCAACCGATCTAGAAGAACCAGAACCTTTTCACACATAATACCTCCCACATAGGTGTTACATTTATTTGATTTTCAGCTTATACTCGTAAACTCTTACAGTAATTAAAAATGTTTGGAGCATTATAACTCTAGTTTCTAATCTAGAGGTTATAAAAGGAACTCGGATACCTTTTTGGGTATAAGATATGGTCATGGAAAAGGTTTATATTAGAGAAAATCAGTAAAAATATATACATTTGTAGTATGTTTGTCTTAAAAAACTTATATTTCTTATGTTATATGGCGTTTAGCTATATGGCTTATGTCACATAGCTAAAATGTTATTTTTTGTACAGTAGGCAACTTTGCCTTACTTTCTCCGAAATTAAAGGAACAATAGTTTGTTTTATGATATGGAAAATTAAACAGGCTTACCTCTTCCGCTCCTTCCGACAAACCTAAGGTCAAATAAATTTCGCCACTTGATTTTTCATGACGGCCGTACAGTTCCTCAACTCCGCACAATAGTTCTCATCGTTTCCCGCCTTAACGGTCACCACGGTCCCGTCACCGATGTCCCCCAGGGCCACCACCTTAAACGCCACCGGCAGAGTCTTGTTGGACCTCCAGTGAGGAGGCAGAACGGTACAGACGAACAACGGACTTCCGGTCCGTATCAGCTCTCCGGGTGCTCACTCAAGAAGTCGTTCAGCGTCCGCTCCGCCAGGATGTCGGAGGTCATCTTGGTGTAGGTGTCCTGGATCAGGCTCGTGGTACCCTCTGGAGATGAGGCCGTACCTGTCGCGCCTGAGGGTGTGTTGGTCAGGTGCATGGTGGATGACGCCCAATCACCGAACATTAACGCATTAAAACGTCAGATTTTCATTGGAAATTGATTATTTCATGGCGAAGAGATTCTTTAAGGAACGTGGACACGACTGGACTAAGATCATCGTAATTGGTGCTACGTACATCTTCTGCCATCCAAAGCCTTCATAGTAGGGGTGCTTAAGAGCGTTCACATCACTTGATTCAACGTTAGTTTCACTTCTAGAAATGTCTTCTAAATGTGAAGTCGTCAAAGATGAACATGTGGAAGAGTCACTTATTATTGATGAGCTTCGCAATTATGTTTGTTAATATTTTACTCATTTGTATCGTGAGTTGTTTTTGCCGGCGGTCATGACTCGTCGAGTTCCATGCGTTCACTTAAAACCGGAAAATCGCAACACCACCAGATCGCAGCTGGCTTCAGGTCGTGCATACGAAACGAATAATCCCACATGTCAGTCAAAAAATGCCGATCCACACACGCTCCGGCGGTTGCCTAGCAACACACGTCAACACTTTTTCTGAATGAAAACTTTTTATAGGGGTGGGGAATCGCTAAAACGCACTCACATATTAGCCGCCACTCGATCAGGTGTACGTGTGCGTTCGTGCAACTCTTTACTGGCCATTCGGCGCGTTTTAAGAGCGCGTCTGTGTGTTCGCCCCTGTCGGTTTCGTATATTAAATCACGTACGGGCACCGACTAAGCCCTCCTGCGCGCAAAACATGTGTCATGAAGATCGCCGTGCACACACCGATACCGCTGTGTCTATTTCTCTCGCCGACATATAAACCAAAACTAAAGATTTAGCCGGTATGTTGTTGATTAACTAACAAAAACCGAGTCGGCGAGTACGTAGCATCCAAAAATACTCACGGACCCAGCGGTCTAGAGGAAGACAAGCTGCAGAAGTGTTGTCTGTTAAAGCGGTAGCTGGCGCGCGTTTGATAACCCTTTACTTATCAGGGAGGCCGTACACCCCCGAAACGGGCGCGAGAGAGACGGCAGACGGCCAGATTAAAACAGAAGCTAACATAAAGGGGTACACGTCTGATAGAGAGCAGATAGAGTGTAAGAGAGACCCATCTTGTTTGCGGTCGCGGCGGCCGGGCCTAGCCCGAGGGAAAGAGGGCCTTATGCCACTAACCGGTCGCAGAGCGGGATGGAGTCGCGGCGCGGTTTTTCGGCCGCAAGGCGCGCCGCGCATGCGCCACGTATGGAGCGAGACGGGAGCGTCGGAGGCGCCGCGCCGGCCGACCGTCATATGTTTTGTATTTGGCAACGTGGTGCCGCGATGTGGCTATTATCCTTACGCGATACACCGCCGAAAGGATGTAGCGGTGGGAAGGATAAGGCGGCGCGCGGGAGCTCTAAGCCCGCTATTTGCTCAGGGAAGTTTGTTATCCGTAATTCTTGTGTATACATTACTTTTGCGCGGCATTATCGAATGTTACGTCTGGTGGCCGCAGCTGATAGGTAAATTTGATCGCTGTCGGTAAATATTTATTAGGTAGTTAACGCGGGTATTGCATCTAAATTTTAGCGGCAGAGCCCGTGACAAAAAGCTGAAAGTGTGTTGTAGAGGCGCATATTTCAATATAGTGTTATGGTGGCACTTCACTTGGCGTAGCGTATTCGTGTTTGAGTATCGCTGTATTTGTCCAAATATTTTATGTATTCGCAAATATTCCAAACATGCCATCCACACATACAGCAATACACTCAAACATGCCAAATATGTTTGAATATTCAGAACCAGTGAATATAGTGACGGACGTGTTGACAGCGACAGCAGCTTATTACCTGAATGCTTCTTATTACCAATATATGTTAAATCTACATAAGTACAAAGTTACTAAAGGGTCATAATGAACACGGCGCTAGTGGAACCAAGTGTGGACGGTTACCGCAAATATTCGCCTTATTTGACTTCTTTGATGTGTCATTGAAAACCGACAAGTGGACGGAAATGCGTATTTGCTGTTAGCGCTATTCGCGTCATTTGTACAAATAAAGGAAATATAGCGAATAGCTTCTACACATCGCCGTTTTTGGGCAAATATAACAAATATGCGAATACGCTACGCCAAGTGAAGTGCCGCCATTATACTAAGTGTATGTATATGAGTCAGTAGCTCAGATAGCGGGACATGTGGCGGCGGGGCGGCGCGCTTTGAAGTACTTATTAAAAAAAGTGTCGCAAAAGTGTAAATGTTGCGATCAACCAGCTCAGTTGTTGAACGTATCGCATATTCTTGCAAATAAGGTCAATATATTGATATTCGTGATTCTTGGATAATACCAAGAAGACTAGAACTAAGGAGACATAACTGCGGCTTTTCGCTGTATAACGCGACGGGCTCGAATATGTCCGCCTCCAGAGGCGCTGTAAACAGTTGTGTACCGCGGTATACAAATAGAAATCTATACGTATACCGTGGTTCTGTACGTTAGAGGTTAGAGTCCGTGTGAATGTCCATGATGCGAATTCATTTGGCAGACGTTCGATATTTTTCGTTAATTTGTTGTTATCCAAGTATGGGCTAACAACAATTATTTTCGGCGCAAGTTATGAAAATAAGTGTAACAAAGTGTAAAAATGTATTTTGTATATATTTCCTACTTTATCTACCAGGAAATAAGTAATACTTTAAAAGTTAACAACACAACAAAGGAAAATATTTCGTTTCATACATACATCAGTAATTTGAAATAATGTCCGGTTATTCGGAATGCTTCTGTATCGCACAATGCAACACAACACTTTCGAACCATATTTATTTTTGTATGTATTTTTATTAAAGCCAAAACGGCATGTAAGCACACGCTTTGACAGCTTACATTCATAAACGTCATATAAAACCATAGCATGGTTTTCTATGATAAACATTTACATTTGGTCCGCTGCTCGAGTACATTACTGTTTACAGCGCCTTTGGAGGCGGACAGATTTGAGCCCATGATACCGAACGAGTTCGGTCTCCTTAGTTCTAGTCTTCTTGGATAATACATTCTTGTATGTTAAAATTCACAATAGTATTGGTTTATTGATGTAGTTACGAAATAAAATCAATATATTATTTTTAATTCTTACTCTACAATAACCTATTCTTTTAAATTTTAAAAATAAAACATATTCTTAAGTATGAAACAAAACACGTTTCTTACACCTTTTTAAAATGAACAAAAACTACAGTTTCTAATACCATGCATTTTCTCCACTTGCATCAATGCGAGTTAAAAATTTGTTAATTCGTTCTTGGGGGAATATTCTACCATTCCTCCCTATAAGCAATTACAAACTCCCAGAGTGTTTTGGGAGGATTTCTTGAGCACGAACTGCTCTTTGGAAAGCATGTCCTAGGCATGCATAGGACAAAGGACAGAGCAGGCCAGTCAAATCGGTTTATTCCCTCATTCTCAAGGTAATCCTTTACAGTCCTTGTACAGTGAGGTCCGGCATTAATGTCCATAAAATCCAAATTATCTCCAACAACCCCTCCTGAGTGTGACGAAAGGATGTAGAATATATCTAATGTACCTATCACCAGTCAATGTGCTATCAACCTGAATCAACTCACTACATTTGTCAAACACGATGCCTGCCCAAAATTTGGCACTCGAATTTGTCCACCCGAAAAGGGAGGCATGGGACAAGAATAAGCAAGTTGGGCAAGTCTTGTTGGTTCTGTCCAAAGATGAATTCGGCGACTATCATTATATGGCGATTCCTGGTTCCATCGGAAAACGTGACAGAATTCCAAAATTCATCGGGTAAGTGAATGTGATGTCTAGCCCACTGCAATCGACGGACTCGGTGCATCGGACTTATTGGTCGTTGTGATCGTAGGCCTAACTGACTAATTCGTCTCCTTAGTGTAGAGGTCGATACGTGAACTCCATCTGCACGCCGCACCACTTTCTACAGTTATAGCACTGGCATAGTAGGATTTCTCCGAATTGTTAACTTTATGCAACAATGGCTGCTGATATGCCTTCCACCACTTCTCGGTCTATCCCATATAAAATTAGTCTACAGAATACGATTCCATGTGTGAGACATATCATTTTGGGAAACGCTTATTCTTACAGCCACAAATCTTTGCGAATTACTTTTCTTCGACTAAAGTTACTATTCTTGCACGATTCAATTCAGATATCGTCCGATTCATGTGTACACTTTAAACTGTGATACTTAAGTGATACACACTAACAATATACGACAGTGATCTCAACAAAAGTATACTTATTGTTAATCAATAAAATGCCTATTAGTTACAAATTATTCATACTGTGTGTTGACGATTTTCCATCCCGTGGAAGGTATGTCGGTGAACTTCGGCCCTGTCAGACTTAAAACCAATAAAAGAGCTACCTTATATCCAAATTTATGTGTGTCAGTTAGACACAAGATAGCTCTTCTATTGCTATTAAGTCCCATAGGGTCAAAGTTCAGCAACAAGCCTTCTCAGGGGTGGGACATCGTCAGCAAACAGTTATGAATTTTTTGTGAATAATAAACGGCATGTACATCTTTTAGTGCGTTTAAGTCCCACAGTGTCGAGATCCACTGTCAAGCTTTCCAAAGGGTAGAAAATCGTCAGCAGACAGTTGTGAAGTTTAATAATTAATAAATACAAAGAAATAAGGTAGGTCGTCTATTGCTTTTAGGCCAAGCCCATTACATTTTTACGTGTCAAAATTAGGGACAGCACGAAATTATACATAAAAAACCGGAAAAATTCCTTAGAATTAAATAAACTACTTGAATAAACTCTTATACTGGAATAGCCTTCAGCTGGTGGGTTACAGCCGTTTGAATGTTTTCTATGGTCCCAAAATGACGTCCCTTAAGGTGATTTTTCAATTTCGGGAAGAGAAAAAAGTCACAAGGACTCAAGTCAGGCGAATAAGGAGGCTGAGGAGCCACAGGAACGTTTTTACAAAAACTTGTTTATTGAAATGACTGTGTGACAAGGCTCATTGTCACAAGTTTTTCAAGAACCTATCTGTAAAAGTGTTGATTTACGTTTGGCCTTGAGGCACAAACTCTTTGTGGGCAACAATTTCTTGGATACCAAAAAAGCAAATGAGCATGTATTTGATCTTCGACTTGCTCATTCTTGCTTTTTTGGGTCTTGGAGAACTTGAGGTGTGTTATTCCATGCTTCGGCGCATGGTTTCCGGGTCATACTCAAACACCCAAGTTCCATAAAATGGGGATCATTTTCAATCGATTCCAAAAAGTCAAGACACCTTTCTCTCCTGATGTCCATTTGTTCCAGGTTCTTTTGGTACCATTTTTGCGCAGATTTTTCTCATTCCTAATTTGTTAGTCAAAATCTGATGAACAGTGGTGTGATTCCAATTTAACTCTTCCCCGATCATTCTTGTCGTCAACCGACGATCTGAACGCACAAAATCCCGTATTCTATCGACATTTTTATCGGTTCCTCCAAAAACGAACCGAACGAGCTATTCAAAAAAAGCATAATCAAATCTGGCTATGAACGAGAGAGATGAAAATAGTGGTCACGTCGAAGCTTGAAACGGAACTTTGTTGTTGTCAAACTTTTGAAGTGGCTGGCACAATAATTGTAAAATAAATAATGCAATTCATTCCTAATGAAGAACAGAGGCGTGATATTTTCTTTTGAAATGGCAGTAGAATCAATGGAAACTGAATATATTCAATGAAATATGCGTATAAGGACTTCACGAAAGTTTTCCAGACGCAGTTATTGATTTCGACCATTTTAGCCGGTCAGTAAAGCGGTTTCTAAATTTGTACCGGCGAAAAGGAAGCGTCAATCGCAAACAAGGAAGTGCCAGATTCAGGAGTAAGGACATAAGAAAATGTTGAAATGGTTAGGCAAGTGATAACGGACAATCCAAGAACATCAGTTTACCATTTGAACCAACAAATGAATCTGCCCTATTCAACGTATCAATGAATTTTGAAAAACGATTTGGAGCTCCATCCATATCGTCTGTTCTCAGAGCAGACGAACCTCTAATACTAGAGCTCTACTGGTTTATTAGCCATTTTAACAATTCGCTGTCTTCAAAAAAGTTTTTCTTTACTGATGAGGCTTGGTTTCATCTTTGGGGCTATGTTAACTCTCAGAATCTGAGACTTTGGAGTGCAGACAACTTCGCCTTATATATTGAAACTCCACTACACTTACAAAAAATTGGAGTGTAGGCCGCTGGTGCGTGGTGCATGACGACGAATTGCACGTGCGCATACTACTAGGGAAACAATTAATTATATTGGTGAATTTTTCGAAGATCATATAATTAGTTCGAACACGAAGACCATATTCCCACCCAAATTTTGCGATTTGACTCCCTGTGATTTTTTTCTGGACAAATCAAAATTCATTTCAAATTCAATTTCATTTTCATTGTCAATGAAATTGAAGAAATTAATGGATCATTGTGCATACTGCAGTACTTAATAGCGTCTTAAAATATAATTTTATTTTTTTCTAAAATATAATTTCTTTCTGCGATGATGTTTTTTTATTTATGTTTTTTATATAGGGAAGAGTCTGGAACAGTGGCTACATTTTTATAAAAATTGTAATAAAAGCTAGAATTAACCTTTTTTCTCGACCCTGATAGCTCTAGGTGACAAATTCTACATGCTTCTCTACGGATTTTCATTCTAAGAGTGAAAAAATAATAGTTTAACTAAAATTTCGATGTTGCAAAAATTTACAATAAAGTGGTCACTGAACCTACCTGATGGTACACTGGCCATTAGGATATGGTTCAATGGCCATTGCTTATCACCCATTTGCATTACAAACAATGCTAATGGCTGATATTTGTCAGAGTAAAGATATATTATGTTAAAAATATATGACAACAATAATAATAGTAATAATGCAGATTAAATTTATTTAAAAAACAACTTAAATGTATAGGTGCAGTAAAATAGTTTAACGGCTAAATGTTAACAAATGCTATACATGGACAAACTAGGGTAGAAAACAAGACTATAATTTAATTTACCTGCTGAAGCCATTTTAAATAGTCCTCTTTCTAATGGTGGTACCGTAGGCATCCCTTATTAATATGATAAAGTAGTGCCCACTGTACCTACTTTTAATCTGACCGTACTATGGGACCACATGTTTTTTGAAACAATGGATAGTTACAAAAGCTAATTAATATAATCAAATTATTATTATATCAATAAACGCTTACATGTATTAGGTATAAATCGTCACTATTAGTTCACTTCGATGTATAAATCATCACTATTAGTACATCGAAGTGATGTATAAATCATCACTTGGATATGCAGGTATTTATTCGCTACGCATAATTTTCACCGCTCATTGATTTTTACTACATGTGGTCAATTTAAAGTTAAGTTCATATAAAAAGATGAAACTTTGAAGCTCAAGGATACTACCCGTTAATATTGTTAGGATATTACTTGGACCCCTCTGCAGTGGGTGGGAGCCACTACTCTATAAGTTAAAATAGCATGAAACTGGTCATTGTTTCAGACTCTCTCCTACCCGGTAAAAGTACCCACAGCGTTGACAATTCAAAGAGGTTATAATCTTTTAAGATTAAGAATAGAAATACGTCTTTTTTGCTCGGTCAACTTTGATGACTTTTTTTTAGAATGGCTCAATACAGTGTGGAAACAGCCAAATGGAATAAATTCAGTAGCTCCATTATTATGCATTTTTTTAGAAAATTCTGAGACACGTAAATTTCTAATTCTAAAATGACATCTTGCGACGTAAAAATGTCATCCCTAAATTCAACCCCTTCGGGTGACAGCTACAACCCTGAATTTTCAAACTGGGTATTACAAACCTACTGGGTAAAAAAGGTAGGGCATGTGAATTTGAAAGGTCTTTTCTTTTTCTATTCAAAACTGCTATGGTTTTAAATTTTATTGCAGAAATTAACAAGAAAAAAAGTTTCTGCAGCGAAGGAAATTCGTTATATTAAAATAAAAAATAAATCATTATTAATGCAGCAGATGTTCAAAATGCATGCCTCCAGCATCTTGGCAGCATCCTAGACGTAAATAGAAATGTCTTCTATCGTTAGTTAACATCTGCAGGGTAATCGACCTAATTGCAAGTGTTATTCTTCTTCTTAAGTCAGCTAAATTATTAGGTTTGGTTTTGTAGACCATACTTTTTACATATCCCCATAGTAAGAAGTCTAACGGCATGAGATCAGGTAATCATGCAGGCCGTTCCACAGAACCACGTCTTCCCATTCAGCGATTTGGAAATATTGTGTGAAGATATTGCCGGACATTGACTTCGTAATGTGCTGGTGCACCAGTGGCGGTGGGCTATAAGGTGCGCTGGTGCGCGCACTACCGACAATTTAGCATTAATAATTTTATTTAGTAATTAATGGATGCATTCTTAATTTATCGCCTTTCCGCATCCCTAGCGTTAATACCATCTCAATATTATTTGGCCGCAGCGTTACGAATCCACTATACACTAGGTCTCTATCTCCAACGCCACTGGTTTCCGATCGCGGCACGGGAATCGACAATACGATCGTGGATCGTGCTTCGGTGCAATACGAAAAAAGCGAACGCGTATTGTTACTGCTTGCCCCTCCACAATTAGCAAAAGTAGTGGGCGAATCCTATATATATGATGTGCGGAGTTTAAGAGCGCACGAGAGTTATCGATTAGTTTGTGAATTGTTTTCGTACACAGCTGTTTTATCGCTCACGTTTTATATATATAAACTTGGGTTTTAGGTTAGAATGTAGTTTGAAATAATGAATTCTATTCAAAACTTATTAAAAACTCCATTCTCTAGCTTGAGTTTGGAGGAAAAAGTGCAAATTAAAACTCTAGGTAGGCCCACTCCACAAATTAATTTAAAATTAGCCGTGAAAGGAAAAAATAAACAATTTGTAAGAACATTTAATAATGACATATTTAAAAAACATTTGTGGTTAAGTGGATGCGATGTATTGAACGCAGTGTTTTGTTTTCCGTGTGTTTTGTTTGGCGGAGAAACACCTTGGACCAAAAACTGGAGTAACGGATTTAAATCACATGAACGAGAAAATAAAAAAACATGCAAATTCTGCTGGACACATGAATAATGTTTTGAATTTAGCCATGCTAGGCACTGTAAATATTGCGACAATGCTCGATTCTGCTCATCGACGAGCAGTGGCAGCACACAACGAAGCGGTTTCAAAAAACAGGTATGTTTTAAACTGTATTCGTTTTTGTGGAAAATTTGAACTGGCCCTAAGAGGACACGATGAATCGGAAACATCATCCAATTCAGGCATTTTTCGTGGGTTGATTGATTTCAGTGCCGAATTAGACGAGGCTATGAAGTATCATTTACAAAACGTGGCGGCTTTTAAAGGAACTTCTAATACTATACAAAACGAGCTACTTCAGTGCATGCTTGAAGTTTGTCACGATGAAATAACCATTGAAATTAAAAAATCCACTTTTGTTGCTATAATAGCAGACGAAACTACAGACGTTTCTACAATTTTTCAGTTAGCTTTAATATATTGTTACATGGTGGGTGGAAAGCCTGTAGAAAGATTCTGGAGTTTTTTAAAACCACTAGGACGTGATGCAGAGTCATTGGCGGAGTGTTTAAAAAGTGAACTAGACTACCATGTTAAAAATGACCCACATAAATTGATTGCTCAAACATATGATGGAGCTGCCGTTATGAGTGGATCATCGAATGGAGTTCAAGCCAGGATTAAGATGAGTTATCCAACTGCCCAATATGTGGATTGTTATGCGCATCAATTAAATTTAATTATGGCAAATGCGGCTTCTGCTAATCGGAACGTACGAGTATTCTTTGCAACTTTGGGGGGGTTTTGCTCATTTTTCTCTAATTCCGCACAATGTACCGCAGTTCTTGATGAAGTAGTAGGAACTCGATTACCCCGATCAGCACCTACAAGATGGAATTTCAATTCTAGAATAGTAAATACTGTGTTTGAAAACAAAGAAGAATTGCTGGAATGTGTAGAATTGATTGAGATGAAAAAGTCACATACAACATCTACCTACTATTGATAAAGCCAGTGGATTGAAAAGAACTTTAAGGGATAACGATTTTCTATTTTGGTTAGGTAATTTTCACAAAATTATGCCAGATGTCGACATTCTGTATAATCAGTTACAAAAAAGAGAAACTGATCCAGTTTATGTAAAAACATCTATAGATTGTTTTATTAGAGAAATTTCTGCAATACGAAATAGCACCGAAACCGCCACAAGCACTGAAGATGAACCAAATAAAATACAACCAATAAAAAGAAGAGGAGTAGACACTTCTACGGAAGACAAAAATAGAGAACTAAAGGAAGTGTGTGACATTATAATCTGTGAAGCTAAGGAGAGATTTAATTTTACTGGACACTTGGTAGCATCCAATTTACTTCTCCCAGAAAAATTTTCGGAAAATTTCGAAAATTACTTAAAACAAACAGTCGAATCTTACCCGTTTTTGGACATAAATAAATTACGTACCGAGTTGTCCTTAATTTATCAACGAATTGAGTTTAGAAATTTAAGCGGAGCTCTATCACTAAATACATTTCTTAATTCCAATAATCTAGTCAACTAAATAATCTAGTCAATAAAGTGCTAAATTATTGAAAATCGTCATTACAGTACATGTTTCGTCAGCAGAAGCCGAAAGGTGTTTCTCGACTTTAAAACGAATAAAGACATTTTTGCGCAACACCATGTACCAGGAAAGACTGTCGGCTTTGGCTATGCTCTCCATTGAAAAAGACTTTATTACAAATATCGAAAATTTTAACAAAGTAACTGAAAAATTTACACAGTGTAAAAATCGCAGAATTGAGCTTATTTACAAAGAAAATTAGGTAAGTTTTCAAATTAATATAGTTAATAAGAATAACCTTATATGAGATAAATATTTATCTTATATTAAATATAACATATAAATATTTATCTCATATTAGGGATGTTCTTATATTCTTATGATTATCGTTATTTTTATGTATGGTACACCCCCAATCTTAGGATCACGCACCGCCACTGTGGTGCACCATCCTGCTGGAATTATATTGCATTACCTGGAAGTTGTGGGTTTCCAGCTGGATACAAGTTTGCCATTGTCGGTACAACATTATTTTGGAGCAGCGCTAAATAAGTTTCTCTATTCAAATTGCCGTCAGTGAAGAAGAGACCAATGATATTTTTCCAATTATTCCTGCCCAAACATTAACATTTTCAGGGTTTTGCGTGTGTAGTTCCCTCATCCAGTGAGGATTTTCTCTCGACCAGTAACGACAGTTTTGGCGATTAACATGTAGATTCATCCGAAAATAAAACATTTTCAATTTGTAAAGTATTGTCATCTATCATTTGCATCATTTGTTCACAAAAGAGAATTCGTCTAATATCGTCTTCCGTGAGCTCATTAGTTGGTACCAGTTTTATATGGGTGCATCTGATTTTCTGTCAATACGCGGAGAATCGAAAAATGGCTAATATTTAATGCTGAAGCTGTTTGACGACTATGTGGATTTTCTTCAAGCATAAGCATTACATCCAATTTCTGATCATCACTGAGTTTATTGGGAGGATTTTTTAGCTGCCGTACATGTCCATGTTCCCGAAACCTAAAATTGACAAATAGTGTTACTTATAAAAGTTTTATTTTAATGTAGCGAATTTCCTACGCTGGAGAAACTTATATTTTTTTTTTTTGTTAATTTCTGCAACAATATTTAAAACATAGCAGTTTTGAATAAAGAATGAAAAGACGATGAAGTATCATCTGAAAGGTCTGCTCACAAGCAGACTCTGTGCTTCACAAGCCCCTACTTCCAATTTGAAAATTTAGGGGTTGTAGCTGCCACCTGAAGGGGGTTGAATTTAAGGATGACATTTTTAAGTCGCAAGATGTCATTATAAAATTAGAAATACGTGTCTCAGGATTTTCTAAAAAAAATGCATAATAATGGAGCTACTGAATTTATTCCATTTGGCTTTTCCAACTGTATAATGTATGTTACATGCCGTCAATACATCAAAACTTTTAACCGTAAGATTTGCGTGGGGTGTACCAAATTGCGTGGGGTGTAACGAACCCCATCGTATTCAAAGTGCCAGAGATGCCGGAAAGTAGAAGAAACGTTATTTATCGCTTTAATTTAAAATCGAATTAAACGTTCGTACACATACACACACACACACACACAGTGCGATTAATCATCGGAATAAATAGCAAGACGGGGCACGACGTGCTCGCAATTAGACTAGATGTCGACATTCCACGGGCCGCGCCGTGTATATTAATTCTAAGACCCCTAACTACTGACCCTACAACATTAGCTTTCAGTGTCCGGATTCCCCGGAGTACGTTTCTGCCGGCCTCCCGCCCTCCGTTGTTCCGTCTTCTCAATAATTTATCGCGCTGACCCACACATTATGCATGCCCCGCCGGGTTAATCAATTGAAAGCGACCTGCGATTCGTTAAATGCCCCCGAATGTGTTGGGCTGATGTGGAGACGCGTCCTCGAAGGTATCTAATGCCGGGTGCACATCAAACAAAACAAAACAAAATCTTGATGTTTGCCAACAATTTTGCCACAAAATGGCAACATGGAAAACTTGTGTGTTTTTGTCTTCAGTTTTCGCAACAATTTTTGGTAACTACAGCTGACCGGTGTGGACCATTGAAAACAAAACATGGTTTAATCTGCTTGGTGTAGCCACGTGGTTCGTGTTTTGTTCTGAGTTTGTAGATAAGATTTGTGTTTGCAGTGTGGACCTGTGTTTCTTAATTGTTTTGTTTTAAATATTAAAAAAAAAAAGAACATTGCGTTTATGTTTTGTTGCTTGTTTCTGATTTCATCAAGCTGTTGTTTTGTTTGTTTGGTGTGACCACAGTTATAAAATAATCCTGGGATCTGTGAGGTTTGAGCGAAACCAAGGATCTTATCATATCTCATGTTTATCTTACCTACATAGTAAAAGAAAAAAGAAAAACTTAGAACGGCTATCCACTGTTTTTTAAGTAATCCAATTACAGTACAGCCGTTAAAGGTTCTAGGGTTAAAGTTATAGTTAGATTAAGTGGCTCAAAAAAAAATGGAATATTTTTTTTATTTGTGTCTCGTGTGAAAATATATTAATTTATCATGTTATAAACGCCCCCTTAAAAAATCAGATCCAAAAAAAAATTTTTTTAGAGGTCGCTCAAGATTTTTAAAAATTTCCAAAATCGTTAAAAATTGGGTTTTTTTATTTTTTTTTCCTCATCCTCATGTTATTGATTTTGTAGGTTGAAAAAATGTCGATTCTGAAAATTTGAAATCAATTTTTTAATTTCTAAGGTCACTCATGATTTTTTTATTTTTACTTTTCTAAGTAGTGTACCTAAAACGTTTTCGAGCAATCTCTAAATATAAATATTAACGAACTAATAATGTTTTTATTGAATTTGACGTACAAAAGAATTTAAATAAAACACGAGACACTTAAAAAAATTATAAGAATTAAATAAATTAAAACATTTAAATATTTGGTACTTACAATGTGGTAGTCAATTTTGTCTCGAGAAATTTTTTAGTGTCGTGTTTTATTTCTCTTTTTGTACGTCAAATTCAATAAAAAATAATTAATTCGTTAATATATATTTAGAGATTGCTCGAAAACATTTTAGGTACACTACTTTGAAAAGTAAAAAAATTATGAGTGACCTTTAGAAATTAAAATATTGATTTCAAATTTTCGGAATCGTCATTTTTTTCAACCTACAAGATAATAACATGAGGAAAAAAATAAAAAAAAACAAACAATCAATATTTGACGATTTTGGAAATATTTAAAAATCTTGAGCGCCCTCTAAAAAAAATTTGTTTGAGCTGATTTTTTAAGTGGGCGTTTATAACATGATAAATTAATATATTTTCATACGAGACGCGAATAAAAAAAAATATTCCATTTTTGGGCCACCCTAAGCTATTACTTATTACTTTATACTCAGAAAATATTGCTGCAACTTGATGTTTGCCAACAATTTTGCCACGAAATGGCAACATTTCAAAAACTTTTGTGCTTTTGTCTGCAGTTTTCGCAACAATTTCGTGTCCCGTCTATTGTCGGTAAATATCAAACACATTGCGTTTTTTTTTTTTGTTGCTTGTTTCGGATTTGTCGGTTAGATGTGGAGCCGGCATTAGGTAACATCAAGTTTGCTGTTTTGTTTGTTTGGTTCACACACAGCATAAGATAGTCCTGAGGTCAGTGACGTTTATGCGAAACCAAAATTCTTGTTATATCTCATATATTTATCTTACCTACACAATAAAAAAAGAAAAACGTCGCCCGCTATTAACTGTTTTTCAAGTGTTCCACTTACAATACAGCCACTAGAGGGTTTACGAGGTTAAGGGCTCTCTGGCGTCTACTGCACTAACATTTGGGGTGTCGATATATAGCTAGATAGATAATAATAATATTCACCCTATACTCCGAAGAGTAACCCCTTAGGTCCCTCTCAGGGATCTGTGCGAGAAAGAGTGGCTATTATTATTATTTGCCATGGCGCACTGGGAGCGGCTTAAGATTATTTCGGTAACGCATTTGCTTTACAGTTCTGAGGAACCCAGAAAACTCAGAACATTACCAAATCTAGGGCATGTGCGGTTGGATTGGCATCTATGCATCCAAACAAACCTAATGAACACTAGTGAATATTAGCGGTTGCATATCAAGCCTTGACGAGAGAAAGCGAGGCAATTAAAAATCGTCTTCCCTGGCCGGGACTCCGAACAACGCGCACAGAGGTATCGCGACTGGAGAGACGGTGCTTTTAACCCACTCGGCTACCCGTGCCCCGTAGATAATTCAATACTTTCTACTCATTAAGAAAATATTGGAGCAACTTCAATTTTGCCACAAAATGGCAACATCTTCAAAAACTTTTGTGTTTTTGTTGCAGTTTTCGCAACCCGTTTCGGAGGACGGGACCCTCGTCGCAACCCGACGGGACATTTCGTGTCCTATCTGTTGTCGGTAAATATCAAAGCGATTTTACTCCAAGATGTCCTTCTCTTAGTAAAAACAACATGCAAATTTCAAAGTCTTAAGTTATTCCGCGATTCCGACTCGGTGGTTTCCGGATATTGCCGTGTATAATGAATTCTTATACACAGCACTGTACCGAGCAGTGCTCAGAGTAACTTTCGAAGAAGTCGATGTAAGTATGATGTGAAACGTCAAAAATAATAATGCATCATACATGACAGTACCTGGAAACCACTGAATCGCCATACAACGGCGTGAAAGCCTCGCCGTGAAAGGTTAAAAATGTATTTTCTGCTGGCCTTGTATGTGCGAATAGCTTTGCAATGAGGCTTCTAATCGAAAAAAGTTTATATGAAAGATCCCCCTTTAAAATCACCACAACACACCAAAAAGTTTTAACATAAATATGGGATACCCTGTATAACAGTATTTTAGGAAATGAAAATGAAGCTGAATGACTTACGGATATCGATAAAAATTGATATCCGTATAACTATTGGTAAAGCCGTATAACCGTAATCCGAATAACTATTGGAAATATCAGTCAACAACTTATCTTGAAAACCAGAAACAGCCTCGTTCTCTTAAGTTAGCGTTAATCGCTATATTGGAAGACCAATAGGTTCGTTTGGTATTTTCAATAATACCCTATGTGTACACCAGACATCAGCCCAGTATGAAAAAGGACAAATAGAAGTGAGACGACATATAAGAAGCACCCGGCGAAACGCATCGAAGGTAGAGAGGGAATAAGGTCGGCCTCTCACCACCTGCGCTAGTCGTTAGAACGAGAACGTAGCATTTGTCTTTTTCCATAACCGGCCGATGTCTGTTGTATACATACGGTATATAAGACACTTGCCTCATATGCGATATCTGTGAATTTTTACAATAAAAAATCAATGTCGTGCAATACTTCGGAAATGACATATATTATCTGGTCATACGTTCTTGAAAAATGCAAATTCTTCCCTTTTGGGCTGTTTTTTTCGCCCTAAATTCTCATTTTTAGAAAATGGAAAGGGTCCAGCACAAATGTTGACAACGGGGTCGTATTCATCACTGAAAAATAATTAACAGAAATGATTAATATTTAAAAATATATTTCGCATAAAAACATATTTTGTCAGCACAAAAAAAATTCTTCGGATTTGATTCAGGTTTAGTTCCTGGAGCAGATTTTTTTCTAGACCTGTCTTCTAGTTATGTCGCGATCAATATGAATGGTAAGATTAAACCAACTCTGGATTTGCTTTGTTGTGATAAATACACTTTTTTTATATGGCAAGGACAGATGATTTAGTTCTCGTAAAACTGTAATATAAATTTTATTTCACTCTTGATTCGCTCTTCCCAAAAAAAAAAATGTATAAATATATTTCAAACAAGTAGCTTTTCTTAGTTTCAAAAGATTGTAACATGTCTGTGTAGCTTTTCCCTCTCCGATGTCTCTGGTTTGGGGTTTGTTTTGCTTCCAACACTGCAGCCTTCATGCTTATTGTATTTCCAGTTTACATCGTTATTTCTTGTGAATAGGATTGTTACCTTTATCAGGTTTAGTGGCCTTTTCACAAGATTTTTCTTTAGAAAGGCCTCCTGGGGTTTTTCCTTTGGGCACTCTAGTATGATATGAAGGGCTGTTTCATCTTCCTCATTACACAATATGTGTAGCTAATTTACGTACCACTTATCTTTACAACTTCAACTACAACGTGTATTGCATTTTTGTGCGAAAATATCTATAAATGCAGGTGGTACTGTTGTTCATTACTGTGGAAATATGATAATATATTAGAACTATCCTAAATATAATCAAGTATAACAAATAAATATTATGAATATTAACTGTATTAAAAATTATTTCATTATTTTATGAAATCAATTAAAAATATATTATATGGTAATTCGTATGGAAACTGGTGTGATGAAACGGATTTATAAGCTACCAGAACACCCACAACGCAGAAATAGCACGAGTGGCACGAGATACTGTCGCAAATCCCAAAGATAATATAATAAATTACAAAACCTGATGCCTGTGTAAATAGGAGAGGAGGATGTTTCCATTAAAAGTTCATTTGTCAAAGTTCAACAGGCGGTACAACAAATTTTGCGTTAAAAACGTCACCATTCATGAGAGACTGACTACAGTGGGGTAGTTTAAGATTTTAAGTAATTTGTCATGAAAATTGCAAATAAAATAGCTAAATATCATAACCTAAAACAGAATGGTCTTTATTGTTTATGTGCGATTATATTACGTGGTAAATATCATTTTAAATTTCAGTCCTGTAGGATACATGCAATTAAATTATGACCAATTAAATTATTGCAATGGAATTGAAACTTTCGGCGTAAAAACACAAATATAAATACGTTCTTCAGTAATACCGAAACTCTACTTTTACATTGCAACTTGTTGCCTTTCGCCATTCAGTTAGTTCAAGCTAATATATCGGATTTATCATATTTATGTTTGTCAAAATAAATTAATAAAATTAGTAGCAGAAAAAATATCATTCCATTATCAAATATGTATGCGCATACTACTAATACACTACTAGTCAAAAGTCCCCTCCCCCTTTCGTATGTTTTGAACTGTTATATTTAGACTAATGAAATTTGGAGAGTGAAAATAAATGGATGGTGGATTTTTTTACTAGTGGTAACATGTACTGTAATCTCAGATGACTTTACAGAGCCACTGTGGCCAATAACTTCAAATGGGACCCTATGGCAAGTGACACCTCGTTTGAAAGGTATTTAAGTGACCTATTCAGTCATACTAATTTTGTTTGGGTTTAGGATAGTTTTTATGGATTAAATAAATAAACACTAAAATTTTGGTTTAGCATTTAATTGATAAGATTCATAAGGCTCCCTCTGAAAATTGTCAAAAAAGTTGACGGTTTTACTTCTCCAACTCCGTTTACTTTCCTACGTTTTTATGGATGTTTTTCTTAGTTTAAATATTGTTTAACAATATGTTTAAGAATCTAAATAAGCAAAAATATACGTGCTCTAGCTGACAAAGTAACAGCTATCTTAATACTTGGTGAAAGTGCAAACAATTTGCATGCAGGGGAAAGCATTTTTATTGAGGGGTACCACGATCGCCCTATATCAAGGACTTATTTGAGTAGGAGTTTGCTTAAAAGTTTGAAACAACATGTAGTGTTAATGATGCCAAACGATCTGGTCGATCAAACATTTGTGATGACAAAAAAATTGAGATAGTTGGAGAAATGGTAGTAAACCCTACTTCTTCCACAGCCCAAGTACATGTGAAGTCAGTCAAAGTACAGCACACAAAGTAAAGAGAAAAAAATAAATTTCATCCATACAAGTTAAAAATAATCAACTTTCAGATGACGACCCCTACCGAAGACTGGAATTCTGTGAAAATATGTCCACTAAAATTGTCCAAGAGCCAGACTACGTAAAACCAATTTGTTTTTAGTGATGGAAGTATGTTCTACCTCAATGGAAATTTTAATACTCCAAATGGCATTGGAGTGACACAAATCTTTACATAGCCTAAATAACATACACACAGTTTCCAGCAAAAATAAATATCCAAGCAGATATTCTTATTAGAGAGATAGAGATTATAGGTCTAGGTATAAACCACGTGGTTGGGGCTGTATTTTTGCATGCTAACTTAACTGGTGTATCTATCTGGAGACGTTACAAACTGCAATTGAGACGTTAATTCTGGAAATTCTCGAAGACAATCCAGATGAATTCGATAATTTGAAAATAAAGTTCCAAAAAGATTATCGAATATCGTGGTAGATGGATTGGACGACGAGGTCCGATAGAATGGTCAGCTCGGTCACCGGACCTCACACCTTTAGATTTTTTTAGTGGAATCTTAAGTCTAACATTTACGCTGCAGAACCTATCAGTATTAACATTTTAAAACAACGAACTGTTGGTAATGTAGTTGATGCATTTGAACGAGTACAAGAGTTTAGCAGTAGGATGTTTTACTGTCATGAAGTAGATGGAGCACATTTTGAACACTTAGCATAAGAGTTGGTTCTTCAAGGTTTATTAATTCAATGCTAAACTAAAATTTTAGTGTTTATTTATGGAATCCATCAAGGCTACCCTAAACCTAAACAAAATTAGTACGACTGAGTACGTATTTTAAATACTTTTCAAACAAGTGTCACTTGCCATAGAGTCCTATTTAAAGTTATTGGTCACAGTGGTTCTGTGACGTCATCTATGAAATTTATGTCACCTGATACCTAGTAGAGAAGCTTACATCCGATTATTTTCACTCTCAAAGTTCTTTAGTCTAAATATAACCGTTTAAAAGATAAAGGAAATTCAAAAGATACGGGGAGGGGACTTTTTGACTAGCTCTGTATAATTTTAATAAGTGTAGTTCCTAAACAACTTAAAATTGATTACGTTAAGTGTGTAAACAGGATGGCCCGCAAAGTTTCAGTCGAAAGATTTCTCGAAAACCGTAGGTAAGAGTTTGTAGAAATTGTTTAGTCACTGGGGTTTTTGGAACAAGTAATTTTAATTTCTCAATTATTTTCATATAAATTGTACAGGGCACCCTGCAGTTTTTCTGATTACCTACATAAAAATCATTGTAACTTTTTTGCTCGTTATAGTACTCTGTTTTTATGAAAAATATCGAGTTTTTTCGTTATTAGGTATGAGATGTACAATTCATCTTAGTGAAATTTAAGTAAGGCAATGCAAATAGAGAAGTTTCAAACTCCATTTCTGTCAAACGTTTTTGCGGTTCGTCAGCATTGTGACTATTTTTTTGGAAAAGGGTTTTTGAAGAGACTAGTTTATAATAAGTATAATACCTCAGTCAAGTTCCTTGATTTATTTCTAGTAGCAAAACTGTATATATCTAATCAAGATGATACAGTGTTACCAAAGTAGGCACTCCAGGTCCAGGCAGTCCAGGTACAAGAACTCATAGGAAACTAAGTAACTACTCACCGAGGTTAAACGGTACATAGCGGCAAAATATTATTTATACTATTTCGGCCGGGATAAAGCCCTGAGAACTATTTTTTGTCAGATGTATCTTCAAAATCGTCTCATTTTGTAGAATTATTAAGCTTTGAGATTCAATTTCACCCTGTAAATACTTGTGTTTTCTACTATTTTGCGATATTTTACTCTATACGCCATTTGGCCTCAAGTGTAGTCACAAGAAGGTATTCCTAATACAGTTCTGCGTAAATAACAGCAAAAGTGTGTAATATATAACAGCAAGAGTAAAATAGTATTTATCTAGTCAAACAGATATACACATAAACAGTGAACTTAGTAATGTGAGGTCAGTTATTGAAACCATACTGATTTATTTCTCGAAAAACTGGGAAAAAATGTACCGGAGGAGACTGGACCCTTCGGCGTAGAAACTAATTCACACTTTTCACCCGTTTAATAAATTTTTTGATAAAAAAGATAGACGGATAATAAATTCCTTTATGGTGCAGATTTTGGAGTGGACGCGGTATAATCTTTTTTCAGGAATTACTTTGGAATGATTCGAAAAACGATGTACCTATTACTTGGAATAGGTAGAAAAATTAAAGCTTCATGAGACCATTTTTACTTTTTATGCTACAATATAATAAAAAAAAATGAGCCCCCTTAAAAAAATTGTTTTCAGTCTGGCTAGCCCTGACTTTTTTGTGGTCGCTCTTCCTTTTTCTTTTTCAAATTTTCTAGTGCTCGGGGAAAAAACAGAAAAAAAAAAAAACACTTGTTTTACAATGGTTTTTTCCCGAAAAACCCTGTTTTTCGAATTATCAATCTTTTGTGATTTTTCCTAGGAACGAAGCCTCTCAAATAAAGAATGTGCAGATAATCTCGAAAGGCGTGCGAGCTAGCGGCGCTACTAAAAAATAATTTTATTACTCCACGCCGCTCACTGTACTCCACCGAGAGGGCCATAAAAATCTGCCCACTCCGCCTAAACCGTATGGAAAAAGAGTAAACCGTATTGCCTAACCGAAACCGAGTTGATTATGTCGGCGCGGCCATTGCGAGATCACCGCCTAACGTGGACCACCCAGGCCAGGCGGAAGTCGACGCAGGAGTCTGTATAAACGGAACGCGCGTAAACCGGAGCAAACACGTGCTGACGTTGGGCTGCTCATCTTACAAAACAATCATTCTCTTAAGCGGCAGAATAAACAGGACAATGTGATTTATAGATGACCACATAGATATATGTATAGCAGACGTACATACGTATACAATTTCCATTCATAGGTAAAAAAAAGCAAGGTTTTAAGATTTATTTTCTAGAATTGCTAAGCTCACTATACAAGTATACTTCATACTTCAGTAAGCTGTTAGTTCGTGATGTTCTTAGAAAGTTAGTTTGGAAATATTTTAAAAAATACATAGATATACATTTATTAGTTAGCATTAAAATAAAGCGTTTAAAATTGCTGGAAAAAATAATTATAAATGAAAACAACTTTATGTATATTACTATACTTAAGAAAATTTTGAAGAGCCGGCAACGCTGCTAGCCTGCCAGCTGCTGGCGACACAGAGTAAACCACTGGCGGTAACACCGGCCAACGATCCATTAGACTATTAGACTACTTTTGCATCTAATACATTGCTTAAATACTTATTCGGTCCACTGTGCCATAATATTTTTACGACGTCCTTAAAATGATTTACGACATTAGTAATTCTGACTCGTTTAAGACACCAGTGACGTGTATTTCAGCTATTTATTAAAACAGATAATTTTTTGAGATTGTCTGGCTAAATGAGCATTATTTACAGCAAATTATATTACAAATATTAAGAGTTTTGTATGCAAGCTAATTTTAATCTCCTATATTGATTTCAATGAAAAAAAATTATTTCACAATTTTCAAATTTATAAAAAGATGTATGCACGCCCATGGAATCATAAAGTTGCACCGCTTTTTTTGTTCCCAGGCGTATTTATCATTTTAAATGAAAAATAGAAGGACTATACATACGTACAGTAGCAGCCAGAAATTTGAGACGGCAAACTGTTACTTTTGTTCTACAGGGTGTAAAATGACTATCACATTTCCAATCAGTTTGTTGTTTTGATATAATACACATCAGTGGCGGTGCGTGATATTTCAGTTAGTTATTTATCTTGAAAACGACGCATGGGAACCACTTCACTTTTTAGGTGATGACTATACACCTCTTACAGAAAGATTTGTAGTGAAAAAAACCGTCAGCAAAGTTTGCGAAAAAATTTTTCAAAAACACTGGAGCACTCCCTGGAGTTCTCAGTAACGCTCTGTGGAATATTTGCAGTATATTTTTTTCATAATCTAGAAACAAATATAAGGGAGATTTTCGATTTGTTACAAAATATTTTTTGTTTCAAAAAGTTATGGCCATTTTAATTTTAGGAAACAAAATGTTCCTATAAAATTAAAATTAAAATGGCCATAACTTTTTGAAAAAAAATATTTTTGCAACAAATCGAAAAACGTCTCCTTATATTTGTTTCTAGATTATGAAAAAAAAATATACTGCAAATATCCCACAGAGCGTTACTGAGAACCCAGGGAGTGCTCCAGTGTTTTGAAAAAATTTCGCAAACTTTGCTGACGGGTTTTTCACTATAAATCCTTTCTGTAAGAGGTGTATAATAGTCATCACCTAAAAAGTGAAGTGGTCCCATGCGTCGTTTTCAAGATATGGCTAACTGAAATATCACGCACCGCTACTGATACACATGCCTGTTTGCACATAATGTCAGAGTCCAGCTACCAAAAGACAAATATCGCAGTACATTTCTAGTTTCTAGTAATAGGCAGGATCCCATATGATCAATATATCAACATCAGTTTAACACGATCTATCTAGTAAGTATTTTCTGGTAACGTATGATAGGTAATACATGGGGATTAAAATCAGCAATCTTTGGATATACTCCAAAGTAATAATTCCCGTGGTAACGTATTGCTCCCTGATCTGCCCAAAGCCAGAAAAAAGGGAACCAGAGCAAAATTAGTCCGTCTGCAAAGACTTGCCTGCTTAGAAATAACAGGGGCCATGCGAACAATGCCCACTACAGCTATGGAAGCAATGCTGTGCCTTCCGCCTCTACACATTGTGCTGGAAGCGGGAGGCTCTGATAGCAGCGTACAGGCTAGAAATCGCCGGATATGGAGTAACCACCACAAGATGGGGATCCTATATTCGAAGAAATAGCAAATCCGCATGTTAAACATGAAGTCGAAGAATTGGCCGTGTCGTAGTCTTCCACAAACCTTATCAAGGTGATTATACCGAATGAGGAAGAGGAAGACAAGAGAAACACGTATGTTCAGCAGAATGGAACAATCTGGTACAGAGATGGATCCAAAACGGAAAAGAGCACTGGAGCGGGTGCAACAATGTAGAGACCCAGTGTGCGAAATCAGCATAAATCTGGGGAACTGGGCAACCGTCTTCTCAGGCAGAAATAACTGCAATATCCGCTTAGCCGCGGGAGACGACCGAGGTCTTACATAAATAAGAGGATCCAGATCATCTCTGATGGCCAAGCAGCACTCAAATCCCTAGGGGTAGTTGAAATATATTACCAGGCAGGTGTATGGATTCGCTAATACAACTAGCGGAGCAAAGTACTCACTCTATGGGAGAGGACACCAAGGCCATGAAGGGAACGAAAGAACGGACTTTCTCGAAAGAAAGGGGCTGAGGTTCTACTGATAGTGCCTGAACCACCCAGGGTCTGGAAATGGACAGCCAGGCAGGGCTGGATACAATCGCGGATGTTCATTGGCAAACCGTCCTTGAATAGTCAATAGACTGTCAAGGCAGTCAATAAAACTGGGTAGAAATCTGCTGAGATGGATAGTTTGACTGTTCACAGGACATTGCCCACTCATGCGACATCTCACCACAGTTGGGGTGAAAATGATCCAGATTTAAGGGGGTGTGCGAGGAAGAAACCCCCTTCCACATATTATGCGAATGCCCAGCACTGGCAACTGTTAGGCATTCGAACTTTGGGATACAATAATAGAACCAGCTAAGAAGTAACAGGCGCTCCACTAGAAACTGTCCTTGAATTCTTAAGGAAACAAGACTAATGGAACGATTAGCCTGTGGAGGCACACAAGCACTCGTTTGGGTGCACAGGGCCCGCACCTACTCGATACGGAATCGGGGGTATCTTCTGCCATGGCAAGAAGGTAGTTGTAGTAGATGGCAAGTGACATGTTTTTTGACTCACTGAAGCTGAATAGTTTGATTCGATTCATTCTTCATAACCCCAAAATGAACATGTGCAAATTGTCGACAAAGGTCAAATTATTAGGTTTTTTAACATACATTCAACATCCACATATCCGAACCCAAATTTCCGAACTCACGATATTTCCGAACTTTTCCACGATATTCGAACTTGTACTTCCACATAACCGAACTTGTCGCTGATTGGTTAACGACAAAAAACCGCGAAATTTGAAAACGAGAAAAAATGTGAACACAATAATGCGATTATTATCAAACATTTCGATTGTCACAGAATTCAGCAAAGAGGAAATCGCCCTCCCTCAGCAGCACACCTGAGACAAGCAGCTCGTCTTTGTACAAACCAGTGAAAAACACTTCTTCAAAATGGCGTGTATCATAAGTCCCGGTGCACTTTATTGTGTCAATCCGTCCACTCATTTTTCATCTTTTTTTCAGTTTTTTCAAAGTAAATTTCTTTTTTCCAAGAATTTTACACTGACGATTTACAAATATTGTACATCTTACAATCAACATTTTTAACACCATTTTTTGTGTGATTTATCAAATCCAGCTTTTGCTCCAAGGTTAGCCCCCTTAGCAGGCTCTTTTCTCTACAAATAAACAGTACAATAATGTTTATTTTGTATCACGGTTTTCTTAAAAAAATACATATTTTCTCATAATTTTCTCATTTCAGTTTTAGTAACGGTTTTAGCGCACCGTGCTGCACAGACGGCAGCGGACGGTGCTGCGGATTCGTCCGCTTCCCGTCGCGAACTATACTGCGCCTCTGTCGGATTGAGATGCAGGTGGCTCCCGCCGTGAACCGTATATTGCCGTTTTTGACAAAATAAACCTTTTTATGAATTTTGGGCAAATGTCAATAAAAAAGCAACCAAGAACACATAGTGGCACATCACATTGGTCGTAATTGTAACTGAGCCGCGTCTAAATTTTTAGGCACAAACAACACAACGTTTTTGGGTTATCTTGTTAATAATATTTTTAACACGCGGATACGTATATTTCCAGTATTTAAGTGCATTCCTCTTACCGTGCGTAGATATCCGGTTCCCGGCTACACAGCACTAAAATTTTTTGCGGATTCGTCCGTTTCGATGCGAAAGGGTTTAAATTATTATAGGTTACGTCAACAAAATGTTCAATAAACAAAACCTTTAGTTTGAATTACAAAATAATTAATTGCATCACTTCCTTGCACCTGACATTTTTTTGTTTAGAAAACGTTCTTTGTTAACATGTACACATGTATGTATACATTACATTTGCATAAAAACCTTGAAAAACAAAGAAAAGTACTGGAATGAGCCAGAAAAACCCTCTTGCGCATGCGCCAAGCAGTTCGGTATTCCCGTGGTTACGAAAGTTCGAAATGTGGAAGTCTGCGGAACGTAAAAGTTCGGAAATGTGGATGTTGAGTGAGGTTTATCGCCAATACTCCGAAATCCAGAGTAACACCTGTAATTTATATTAGAGAATCTGGCACCTGAAGATGACTAATGCCGAATTAATCTTATCTAACCTCAGTAAGCACTAATAAGATGCTAGCGGTTTCGACAAATTCTGGGTTTAAAACAATACAAGGGCAGTTTATTTGACTCTGCCGAGGTACTGCAACTCGAATGCTACTTGAATTATGAGATCTCGAAAACAGAAAATATTTTCAACACTGCGTTCTCCAAGTATGGTTTTCTCTCACGCGGACAATCAATA
Source organism: Aromia moschata (assembly GCA_029963805.1). Lineage (NCBI taxonomy): Eukaryota > Metazoa > Arthropoda > Insecta > Coleoptera > Cerambycidae > Aromia > Aromia moschata. The sequence goes on along the minus strand of JAPWTK010000500.1, from coordinate 30 downwards.
TTTGGCACACGTAACTGAACGAAGTACAAT